>JAKELH010000315.1:0-90629 GCA_021525015.1 Lactarius pseudohatsudake | reverse complement strand
CGACGACTCTTGATGCGGACTGGGGTCTGGCCGAGGATGCCGCCGACGACTACCCAGCTACGCACCCCCTCATTCGCTCCACCACAGACACTGACAACCCACGCGAGACTCCCTACTCCCTCAATACCGACGGCTCCCCCATGTACAAGCGGGACCTCGGAGTCATGGGCCCCGCCACCCATCAACCACTCGTCACCATCAACACACGCGTCCCCACTGGCTTCAAGGCCAATCAGGGGACGGATTACATACCGTTCCGCATCGTCTCCCCCGACGGGGTTGAGCGCGAGGCCCGCTACGTCCAAGTGATCATGGGGCCGGACCCCCTGGTCGTGGGCATCATCGACGAGTCCGACAAGGTCTACGCACGCCCCCTCTACGCCGCTCCCCGCTTCACCTACGGCGGGAAGCCCATCTATCCCAATACCGACATGGCCCTCTTCACCGAGGCCTTCGAAGATCGGGCGCGCGTCAACCGCTGCCTCGACACCATCCACGACCCCTCCCTCACAGCGGAGGTCCACCGCTACCCGCGCCGCAGCGCGCGAGGAGGAGCGTCTCAATCAGCGGATCGACGACCTCATCGCCGCCCTGGGGGAGGTCGCCGGGAAGTCGACCGCGAGCCGCCGCCGCCTGGAGATGGCCAACGCCATGGAGCGTATCGAGGACGAGGCAGGCACCATGGTGGATCACGAGCTGACGAAGAAGAAGACGCGTAGGGGACGGAGGGTCGCACAGCAGCCGCAGCGCACCAGGATCAGGTACGAGGAGGAGGGCTTTGGAGCGTCGGGACGTCGCACCTAAAGAGGAGGTGATGTTGCGATCGGACTCATCGGTACGGACTGCAGGCTCGTGGGGTTCTGACTACCCTAGTATTAGTCAGGGACAGTCGTCTCAGTCAGCCTTAGGGCTGTTATCACATGTATATCTCGTCGGACTTGTGACTCGTTCCTAGGATAGTTGTAGTAGGGTTCGAGCTACTATCACTACTGGGTACCCTACGTTCAGGAGGAGCTTCAAAGCTCCTCGTCAATTGTATAAAAGACTAGTAGTGCGAAGACCGAGCTCCCTAGCTTGGTCTTCTTGAATCACCAGTCCAATTCTCGTCTCATCTCTCCTTGTCTGCCTTCTCCTTTCCCTCTGCCTGCTAGTGCGTCTGGCTCTCGTAGAGCAGATCGCCCGACGACGCATACGCCTGGTGGACTTCACCCCAGTGCTGACCCTGGTCACGTTCCTACTCAGGAGGTGTATCCATATTCGCTAAGTCGTCCCTTGCGCGTTGAGCCACTCTGTCCTCGCTCAAGTCGAGCATCGTTAGGACGGGCCTAACGTAACACCAATGCAACCTTGTCGGCAGAATACACATATGACTGCCATGGGCCAATACGAGCTTGTCGGCAGAATACACATATGATTGCCATTGGCCACTGCAAGCTTTCAGCAGGATATGCGCATGGGTACCATGGGCCAATACAAGCACATCGGCAGAATACACATATGACTGCCATGGGCCACTATGAGCTTTTCAGCGGGATATGCGCATGGGCAGAATGGGCTAATGCAACCTTGTCGGCAGAATACACATATGACTGCCATGGGCCACTACGAGCTTTTCAGCGGGATATGCACATGGGCAAAATGGGCCAATACAAGCTTGTCGGCAGAATACACATATGATTGCCATTGGCCAATACGAGCTTTTCGGCAGGATATGCACATGAGTGCCATGGGCCAATATGAGCTTGTCGGCAGAATACACATATGATTGCCATAGGCCACTACAAGCTTTTCGGCAGGATATGCGCATGGGTACTATGGGCCAATACAAGGATGTCAGCAGAATATGCATATGACTTCCCTAGGCCAATACGAGCCTTTTGGAAGGATATGTGCATGGGCAGAATGGGCCAATGCAACCTTGTTGGCAGAATACACATATGACTGCCATGGGCCAATACGAGCTTGTCGGCAGAATACACATATGATTGCCATTGGCCACTGCAAGCTTTTCGGCAAGATATGCGCATGGGTACCATGGGCCAATACAAGCATGTCGGCAGAATACACATATGACTGCCATGGGCCACTACAACCTTTTCGGCAGGATATGCACATGGGCAGAATGGGCCAATACAAGCATGTCGGCAGAATACACATATGACTGCCATGGGCCAATATGAGCTTTTCGGCAGGACATGCGCATGAGCAAAATGGGCCAATACAAGCTTGTTGGTAGAATACACATATGATTGCCATTGGCCAATACGAGCTTTTCGGCAGGATATGCACATGAGTGCCATGGGCCAATACGAGCTTGTCGGCAGAATACACATATGATTGCCATGGGCCACTACAAGCTTTTCGGCAGGATATGCACATGGGTACCATAGGCCAATTCAAGCATGTTGGCAGAATACACATATGATTTCCATAGGCCAATACGAGCCTTTCGGAAGGATATGCGCATGGGCAGAATGGGCCAATACAACCTTGTCGGCAGAATACACATATGACTGCCATGGGCCAATATGAGCTTTTCGGCAGGATATGCGCATGGGCAGAATGGGCCAATACAAGCTTGTCAGCAGAATACGCATATGATTGCCATTGGCCAATACGAGCTTTTCGGCAGGATATGCACATGAGTGCCATGAACCAATATGAGCTTGTCAGAAGAATACACATATGATTGCCATGGGCCACTACAAGCTTTTCGGCAGGATATGCGCATGGGTACCATGGGCCAATACAAGCATGTAGGCAGAATACGCATATGATTTCCATGGGCCAATACGAGCCTTTCGGCAGGATATGCCCATGGGCAGAATGGGCCAATACAAGCATGTCGGCAGAATACACATATGACTGCCATGGGCCAATACGAGCTTTTTGGCAGGACATGCGCATGAGCAAAAGGGGCCAATACAAGCTTGTTGGTAGAATACGCATATGATTGCCATTGGCCAATACGAGCTTTTCGGCAGGATATGCACATGAGTACCATGGGCCAATACGAGCTTGTCGGCAGAATACACGTATGATTGCCATAGGCCACTACGAGCATTTCGGCAGGATATGCACATGGGTACCATGGGCCAATACAAGCATGTCGGCAGAATACACATATGATTTCTGTGGGCCAATACGAGCCTTTCGGCAGGATATGCACATGGGCAGAATGGGCCAATACAAGCATGTCGGCAGAATACGCATATGACTGCCATCGGCCAATTCAAGCCTTTCGGCAGGATATGCGCATGGGCAAAATGGGCCAATACAAGCTTGTTGGCAGAATACGCATATGATTGCCATGGGCCGCTACGAGCCTTTCGGCAGGATATGCACATGGGTACCATGGGCCAATTCAAGCTTGTCGGAAGAATACGCATATGATTGCCATGGGCCAATACGAGCTTGTTGGCAGAATATGCATATGACTTCCATGGGCCAATATGAGCCTTTCGGCATGATATACGCATGAGCACCATGGGCCAATTGAAGCTTGTTGGCAGATTTGGCACATTGGCACAATGGGCCATTACAAGCTTTTCGGCAGGATGTATGCATAAGCACCATGGGCCAAGGCAAGCTTGTCGGCAGGATGTGCCCATCAGCGCAATGGGCCAATTCAAGCTCATCGGCAGAATATATACATATGAATCGCGGGCCCATACATGCGGTTCAGTCAGCAGCTGTCCTACTAGCTGTGCTTGTGATGAGGGCCCATGCCACCTGTTCGTCAGGTATTTATACCAGTGACTTATAGGCCCATCCGAGATTGTTTACAAAATAGTATCATGGGCCCACGCGTATATGTACACTTTATTTCTACAATGGGCCCACATGGGTTCTGCCGACGCACCCGGCAGAATTGCACATGGGCTTTCACGAAAATATCGTCATTTATTTGCGTCATTATGTGTTCCTTCAGCTCGAACTACAGTATTTCTTTGGTGTAAGCGCCTTGATTCTTGATTGTGCCCCCGTGTTTGTCATTATCGAATCGGAGCGCGTCCATCGTCCGTATCTAGATAGCCCGAAGATCTGCGGTGCACGAGGCTGTGGGCCTGTGGCTGTGTGTCCAAGGGATTAATTGGTCCCCGTGTACGTTTTCTTTCAACCCGAGCTGATATCCCCACTATCACACCATGTCCCCTCTCGCGAGCGCCTCTTCCTCCAACTTCGAGTCTATCTTTGGAACCGCCGTCCAAGCATACAAAAAGCGAACTGGGCAGGACATCACCTCTCATCCCTTAGCCTCCTGGCTCAAGACTTGCGACTCTCCCGACGCAATTCTTGCCGTGCTTCAAGCCCAAGTTCAGGAGTTTGATCAGTTTCGGAGAGACGATGAGAGGTTGAAAAAGTGGCTAAATCCTACCGTTAATGTCCTGTACGCGTTTTCGGCTACACTCGGTGAGGGCGTTGGCTTGGTGAGTCTCGGAAGATTGGCCCATTTGAGATCTAGGCTCTAACATTCGTTTTCTAGGTATTCTCGCCCGCCAAGGTGATCTTCGCTGGAATTGGAGTTCTGCTCTTGGTGAGTGTCTCAGTTACCTCCGTAAAGGTCATCATGACGGTGCGGTCGTTCAGGCGTCCAAGGACGTTGCTGCTACCCATGATGTTCTCGTCGACATCTTTGAACGCGTAGAGAACTTCTTCAAACGGCTCGAGGCATATACAGAAGTTCCGCAGACGACAACCATGACGGACGTTATCATAAAGATCATGGTTGAGGTGCTGTCTATCTTCGCGATAGCGACCAAGGAAATCAAACAAGGGCGAGCGAGTACGTTGTTCTCCGGTTATACTCTGATTTCATTTTGATTGTCTTTGATTCAGAACGATACTTCAAGAAGCTGATGGGAAGAAGAGATATCGAGGATGCGTTGCAGAGACTTGACAAACTGACGCAAGAAGAGGCTCGTATGGCGACCGCTGAAGTCCTGAGGCTGACTCAGAATGTCGGTGACAAGGTAAAGGGCATCGGCGACCAGGTAGACGGCGTCAACACGGGGGTGCAAGGCGTCGACCGCAAAGTGCAGGCCGTCGATGACAGGGTGAGGGTCGTCGATGACAATGTGAAGCTAATCGTCCACGGTGCGTAATGCCTACTTATCTGTCCTAGACACCACCTTCACACTTCAGTTTGATCAGGGGAAAAAGAAAGAAGCGCAGCAATTGAGCGGATCGTGAACAGCGTAGGCGATATGAACCGTCCGTGATCTCCCCAGTGCCCCTGCAATTGTTCACACGCATTTAAAGGAAACCAGCTTCGGCGTGACCTCAGAAAGTGGCTCTCTCCCCCCGACCCATCCATTAACTACAACACGGCCTGTGGTGCTCACCACAAGGGTACTGCAACGTGGTTCACCCGTTGCGACGCCTTCAATGGCTGGGGGGCTTCTGGTGGCCTGCTGTGGGTCCACGGAAAACGTACGTTTCTTCTTTCGCCAACAAATTTACTACTAATGCCTTTCTGCCTTAGCGGGTTCGGGGAAGAGTATCCTTAGGTCTGTTTTTGCTTCTTATGTCTATAATCCAGCTCAGGTTATATTTTCAACTAGCTCCGTAATCATCCAAGATATGGATAATGTCTGCAAGGCCAGCTTTGCGTCGATGGCCTACTTTTATTTCGACTTCAAGGACACCGGAAAACAAGATTCTCACGCTCTACTCTCCTCCCTTCTTATTCAGCTCTCTGATCAATCCGATGTTTATTGTGACGTTCTTCTGGACTTGTACTCTACCTACCGTCAGGGCTCGGTACAGCCAAACGACGATGCCCTCACACAATGCCTCAAGACCATGCTTGTGGCCCTCAGGCAAACCCCAATCTACCTTATCGTGGACGCGCTTGACGAATGTCCCAATACATCAGGGATGCCATCACCACATGAACGGCTCCTACGACTTGTCAAGGATCTCGTCGAGTTGAAACTTTCGAACTTGCGCTTGTGTGTAACCAGCCGTCCCGAGATCGACATCCGCATTGTCCTCGAGCCTCTGGCGCCCCTCCGAATCTCTCTTCACGACGAAAGTGGACAGATAACGGATATTGCGAACTACGTTAGCTCAGTTGTTTACTCGGACTCGAGGATGCGGAGATGGAGAGCCGAGGAAAGGGACCTGGTTGTTGGGACACTCTCAGCGAAAGCCGACGGAATGTAAGGTCGTCCGTCGCTACTTCCTCGACGCACATGCTGAAACTTTGCATAGGTTCCGATGGGTTTTCTGTCAATTGGAGGTATTACGTCACTGTTTCCCGTCGAGTGTGCTTCAGATCCTCGAAGAATTACCCGAGTCTCTGGACGAGACATACGAGCACATATTGAAGGGAATCAACAAGGCGAACAGAGCGCACGCCTACCGTCTTCTGCAATGCCTGACCGTGGCCGTTCGTCCACTTCGGGTCGAAGAACTGGCAGAAGTCATGGCTGTCGACTTTAACGCGAGAGGGGTCCCGAAACTAAACGCGGACTGGCGCTGGGAAGATCAAGAAGAAGCGGTGCTGTCAGCGTGCTCCAGTTTGGTGGCCGTAGTCAGCAATGGCGATTCCCGGGTTGTTCAGTTCTCCCACTTCTCCGTAAAGGAGTTCTTGACATCAAATCGCCTCGCAACAAATTCTCTTGGAGAAGTGTCCCGATTCCATATCCGCCTCGAGTCTGCCCACACGATTCTCGCACAAGCTTCTCTGGGTGTCCTCCTTCGACTAGATGAACAAGTTAACCGCGACAGCATCACGGGCTTTCCCCTTGCTCAATATGCAGCAGAGTACTGGATCGACCACATCGAGTCCAAGAATGTTTTGTCATACGTGAAGGATGGGATCGATCATCTGTTTAATCAAGATAGGCCGCATCTCGCCGCATGGATCTGGCTCTCCGACGTGGACAGACCTAGGAGTACTAGATCTATCCCTTCTGTGACAAGACCGGCACAACCAGAAGCGCCCCCCTTATATTACGCCGTACGGACTGGACATCGTGCCCTGGTAGAACACGTCCTCTCGGGTCGTCCGCAGGACGTAAATGCCAAGGGCGGCCGCTACGGCACTGCCTTGCACGCAGCAATCTCCCAAAGGGACGCCGAGGTTGTATGGTTATTACTGGAGAACGGCGCTGATGTGAATATCCGGGGCATATGGGACCAAACTCCTCTCCATCGCGCCTCAGTTGAAGGTTTGACTAACGTTGTGCATTGGCTACTCGACCGTGGCGTAGACGTAAATGCCCAGCAGAACAATCCATCAACCGCACTGCTCCTCGCAGCACTTAATGGATGTCTCGAAGTCGCCGAGATACTTCTTGAGCACAATGCCGAGGTCAATGCGGGGGATCAAAATGGCCAGGCCCCGTTGCACAAGGCAAGCGCAGGTGGAAATCTGGAACTTGTACTATTATTGTTGAAGCACGGCGGTAATGCGAACGCGCGCGATAAACAGGGCAGAACTCCGTTTGACTTGGTGAAAGGGGGAGGAAATGCAGAGATCATAAGACTGCTGTCCGAATACGCGAACGAATGAGGGCATGGAGCAGATGATCCGGCGTATGTTCTTTGTATGTGCCAGATCTAATAAGATTTCATTTTGCTGATGTGAACGAATTTGAGACTTTGGCTACCGGCAACTCGCCAACAAATATCACCATAGGGTACATGCATCGGCGCAAGCGCATGTCTCGCGCTGTCTCTGAGTGGTTAATCTTAGCGAGTCGCTGCTCTACACCTACAGGTACGGGTTCGGTGCGGCGCTGGGAGAAGAGGTGAGACGCAATATGGGCGCGCAGCAGGAGAGTCGACGATGCAGAGAGGTGATCGGCTTTAGGTATACTCCGAGAAGTGGTACTGGGGGCATGCACAAGCATTGTAGGTAATTAGGTGATACTGAATGACTCGGGCGAAATGTAAGGAAGGCAGCGTAGAGAATGGGCGAAAGCGCGAGGCGTTCTTGATGAGGGTCTTTGTTGCCGAAGCCAAGTCGCGACGGGTGGGCAGCCTCCCGGAGCGGCCAGATGAGCGTCGGTGGATACAACGATCGTCACCATTAATCCCATAGCAAAAGGGTGGGGCGTGCAGGTAAAAGAAAATAATCCCGGTTCTCCAAACCAGGTGGCGGCGGCACGAAAGAGAGGGTAATCCAGTAGTAAGACACATACATGGAAATACTGCGCCAACATATGCACACACGACAACAGACAGTAAACATACCGACACAGAATCGGAAGCCGTGAGTGAGAACGAAATCACCAGAATGTTGGGTCGCATCAGATCTGAGGGTGTGGGCACGCTCTCAGGCTCTGAGTCTGGTACACGCCATCACCTTTGTTGATTTTTCACGACCATAATTTCCTCATTATATTGTATGATCTCACATCTACACATGCTAGAGAACATGGTGTATTTTTGGTTAAAAGAAAGGAAAGTACTGATCTATCACGATCTTTCGGAATTTGCAGATACGGGTTAAGCATAATGTCCTTTTTGGAAAATCAAATTGGGAGTCTCGATGGAGCGTGTACTCCATTACCTTAATGGACCATACTATGCGCCCAGAGCTCGACAATGTCCTTCAATGCCTCTTACTCAATGGCTACTCGGTGTTATCGTTGATCGACGATATTCTTGCACACGACCGCAACCGGGAAGACAAAAGGATTATATATTTACGGGAAGGGGTAGAGCGCGATGCTGCAAATATATGCGCTCGTGTTGTGCAGACGACTCGAACGCTGCGATCGGCGGTCGAAGAGAAGACCGGAGAGGAGGATGGCCCCCATTCCATGACTGATCATCGACTCTCCATACGGAACAGTTTTGGAAGGGTTCAATGTACGTGTTCGACGGTCTTGGGCACGTAATTAATGATCACTGAGTTGCGTGCACAGCCAAAAATTACAGACATGGAGGGACAATCGACGTGCTCTCGGACAATGTCTTCCTAGAAATATTTGACTTCTGTCTACGCGACCCCACTACGAATCGATTCACGAATCGAATTGAGGTTATTCAACGCACGAAGAAATGGCAAAGGCTAGTACACGTCTGCCAGAGATGGCGAAGAATCATATTTGCATCACCACAGCGTCTTGATCTGTACCTTAGCTGCTCATACGGGACACCCGTCAGGCAGAATCTACATGTCTGGCCCATCACCGTGCCTCTCACCCTTAACTACCCCGGACGTATTGACTTCGTCTATGGCATGGGCCTTACTCCCGAGGACGAAGATAACGTCCTTGATGCACTTAGTAGGCACGCCAGTCGCGTACACCGTATCGATATTCTTGGATCGAGCTCACTGCTAAATGACGTGGCTACTGTCATGCAGGCGCCATTTCCTATGCTGAGATATCTGGACCTCACATGGGATCTCAAAGATTTGCCAGCCCCTTTCTTTAGAGGTGCGCCGGTCATCCCCGGCGGGGGATTCTTGCGTGGATCTGCCCCACGTCTACAATATCTCCGCCTAAAATGCGTTTCCTTCCCACAATTGCCAACGCTTCTTTTATCAGCTCGTGATCTCGTCACTCTCAAACTCAAGGATATGTACCAGAATGGCTACATTTCACCGGAGGCTATGGTCGGAAGTCTGGCCGTGTTGACCAGGCTTAGAACCCTTTCCATTGCTTTCTATGATGACACACCTCAACGGAGAAGTCGTCCGGATCCCCCAATGCGAGTCATCCTTCCCGCTCTCACCGTGTTTCACTACAGAGGTTGTTGCGAGTACTTGGAGGACTTCTTGGCCCAAATTGATACGCCTCGACTCGACGACCTCGCAATTGAATACTTCGTGCAGGAGATTCAAGCTACCCAACTTTCTTGGTTCATCGATCGCACAAAAAACCTCAAGCTTGACAAGTTCTGCCGCGCGGAAGTAACTTTCTTTTATGAGGATACCCACGTTGAATTCGATTACCCACAAGGGGGTCGTCTTTCTCTGAAAATCTTGGGCAAAGCATGGTTACATAGGCAAGTTCCGTGCGTTGTCCAAATTCTTGGCCAACTTGTCCCTATGTTCTCCAACGTGAATCATCTGGACGCCCACGGGGACCATGTACACTCGCGGGAAATGTATATCGCCGACTGGCTGCCCTTCTTCCGCCTATTTCCTGCAATGAAAACGTTGCATTTATCTGGGGGGGTTGCAGCGTACATTGCTTCTGCGCTCGAGGACAGCGCCCACCCGGAGGAGACGGTCACCGACGTGCTTCCTGCGCTCCGTTTGATACGGTTAGACGAGGCCGCTGATGACGCGGATGAAGACGGGGACCACAACGAGCCAGTGGGATCCATAGAGCAATTCCTCTCTTTACGCCAGCTCTCCGGTTACCCTGTAACCGTCGTCGACACGGAAGACGAGTTCGATCGGAGGCGTTAGGAAAAGCCCTGTAGTGTGTGGTCCCTTCCTCTTTTTTTTCGGAACCATGCGTGTGCCTCTTTTAGTCTGGTGTTATCTGATCGAAAACGTCCTACCTTCATATACAATTCACGATACGCGAAATAAATATTTTCTCATGGCTAAATCGTAACATAATTCGTTGTCCTCGCTGTGCTTGTCCCGACTGCAGCCCGATCACGTGCGTGAATATTTTTGTGTTCGTTCACGGAGCCGTGGGTCGAGTTCGGGTCCTTTGGACTTTGTTTGCCATATTTCCGTGGCATAAATTTACTGAGCACCCGCTGCCAATCTCCCTCAGTGATCACCTACATACCCAGCAAAGCGATTGTGCCACTCCAACACGCGCACGCCTCTCGCAAGACATTGATTCTGGGAAGATCACTCAAAGCCACCAAAAGGAACGAGGGGAGATGAGGTCTCAATGTACGCCTTCGAGTTCTTGTGTTAACTGGTACTTGACTTGTGTGGGATACTAGGCGAGAGTCACGGACACGCAATATGCGCAACCACGATTGACACCCTCACCGACAATGTCTTACTAGAAACCTTTGACCTCATCAGAAGGTCCTCTTATGGAGACCGTTTTTACCCCGTTTGGAATTGGCACACGCTGGTGCACGTTTGTCGAAGATGGCGACAAATCATTTTTGCATCGCCAAACCGTCTCGACCTCCAACTCCTCTGCACTCATGGAGCACCCGTCAGGGAGGTTCTCGGCTACTGGCCACAAACCCTTCCTATCTCCATTGACTACGGCTATTACAGTTGGAAGGACCTCACTCCTGACGATGAAGATAATATGCTCGCCGCACTCGAGCGACGTGAGCGTGTACGCCATCTCAGTCTTGGGTTAATGGACACAGTTTTGGAGAAGGTGGTCCCCTTAATGCGTGTGCCATTTCCGGAGCTGAGGTACCTTGAAATTTCCTGGGAGGGTCCAAATGCGCCTGTCCTTCCTAATGATTTCTTGGGTGGATCTGCCCCATCTTTACGGAAAATCCAGTTCAACGGCATTCCCTTTCTAACGTTACCGACCCTTCTTTCCTCTGCTGGTAACCTCGTCAGACTTATACTCCATGAGAGACCACGCCAGACTGGCTACATTTCATCTGCGGCCTTTGCTGCATGTCTGGCTGTCTTACGGAGCCTAGAATATCTTTCCATCGGATTCTATACGCCAGCTTCCGACACCGATCGAGTACATTCACCTCCCGAGACTCGTGTTATTCTTCCGTCTCTCACCCGCTTTTGCTTTGACGGTCACAGCACATATTTAGAGGTCATCATGGCCCGAATCGACACCCCCCAACTCAAATCGATCAACATAACATACTCATGCACCGAGCGGCTTGGCTTGCAAGTTACCGAGTTTTCGAAGTTCATCGAGCGCTCAGTCATCAAGCCATCTCGATTCGGGCACGGGGAAATATCCTTTATAGATGATGATATTTGGTTCAATTTTTTTCGTGAAATTGATCCAGATGAGCCTACTATCGCGATTCAAATCCCTTCATGCGAAAGGAGACATGATCAAGTTTTTGACATGGCTCAGGTACTCAACCGAACTTCCGCAATGCTTTCAGACGTGGTCCTTCTTAAGATCACAATAAATGACGATCCGTCGTCAAATTGGCAACCTGAAGGCGACGATATGGACGACATCGAATGGCTGGAACTCTTCCGCCCGTTCGCAGCTGTGAAGAAATTGCGTATATACGAAGAATTGGTGGAGAGTATTGCTCATGCACTCGAAGGCCAGGGCGGGGAGGCACGCGCCCAGGTGTTGCCGGCCCTCAGGTTGGTTTGCGTGGAGGACCAGCGCGCGAGGGACATGAATGAGTCCCTGGCTGATCTCCGGGACCGTGGTCGGCTCTTCAGCTACGGTGATGAAGGGCTGGATTCGGATGATAGTGAGTAAATCGGAGAACGACGCGTACTACTTGGATGCTCTACGGTCTGGTGCTGTACGGTACAACGCTCTAATCCGTGGTTGTACTGAGGGGTTAACCGGTTAACCATGACACCGCCGATGAAATAGATGAAAAGCAGAACACGATATTTGCTTAATTAGACCGTAATTATGATGACCACGTCGGCGATCCCTCCAGCCTGAGGACCACACGAAAGTGATCTAAGTAATGCGGCCAATTGATCACAGATATCGGGGCCCCCTTTGTTTTTTTTTTGACTATTGAACGCAAGTTGAGACCTTGAATTGTATTGTAGCTCCAACGCGATGGATACGGTATACTACTCCTGGAGAGGAATTACCTAACAAGCCCGACACGACGCGGCTGGGGGAATAATACTGAAGCAATATTCACACTGAGCGGTGCGTGCGATGGAATACAGTACGTGCACAGAGAAGAATGGGACCGGGGACAAGGGAGGCGTTTCTATCATAGTATCTAGATAGCCCGAAGGCCCCGGCCCCCGAATATCTGCAGTGCACAAGGCTCGTGCACTGTAGATTGAGTCGGTGGCGCCGTGCACGACTCGGAGAATCCCAGTTGACATTCGGGTTCTCGGGCATTCGTAGACTCCCGGGCTTACCGAGGTGGAAAGCAACGCCACATCTCAATCCATATATTAGGTCTGTGCTGTCAATGTTTGCATAGCCAATACAAACGTAAGTCAATAGGGACGAATGACCACCTCATGGGTTTGGGATGGCAGCCTGTCGCAAAAGAGTGTACTGAATCGTGCGAAAGTATTGTCTTACCTGACAAATCACGCTAAAGATTCTGGGCACTTTCTTCAACGTCAACGCGGAGCGTAGCTTGGTGCTGTGTAAAGATCCCACGACCACTGTGAATCGCTCGATGACCTCCTCAATACTAGTACTAGGACGCTTCGTTGGGTCTTCATTGGTCATTGTGTCGATCAACTCCTCCATGAACCTGAAACCGTGGTACTTCTGTGGGAAGTGGGCTCGAAATGAGGTCGAAACAGCAGGTCGGCTTATCCGGCTGCGCACCCTTATGAACTCTACGCGAACGAGACGTCCGATGTAGTATACGTCTGTGTGGAACGGGTTGGACCACTTTCGCGACTTGATTTGAGGAGTTGATTTAACTTCACCATGCAACAGTCCATCTGTGATCTCCTGCGTAGGATACCGGCGAGACAAGCCAAGGTCTATAAAAAGGTAACGGGGAGGACGCTGGGTTCTGGTGTAAGCAGTCGCTTTGCCTTTGAAGTTTCTATTCCGATTGCGCTTGGCTGGGTGGAATCCTGTAGGATACATTCCAGACGGTTCAAACATGACATTGCTTGCTTTGCAGTCCCTCAAAAAGCTGTCAGGCTCAAATCACCACCCGCACTAAAGAGGATGGTTTGTACCGATGAGCCACGTTATGTTGATGCATGAATTGGAGGCCCTGTGCGACCAATCTTGAATTATAGTGCGAAGAAAGATGGGCAAACATTGAAAAACCTCGCATATCTGAGTAAAGAATGCGATGAATTCGCCAACCGTTTGAAATCGAGGACAATCGAAAGGGCGCAGAAGTGGGAATACCATGATTTTGTGAGATTCAGGGCTCTGCAACTCGATAAGGTCCAAAAGCGGTGCACAGTGATTACGAGGGTCGTTGGCAAGCTCTGGGGATGAGAATAACTGATTGATTTCGAGCTCGTAAGGTCCTTCCTCAGGAAATAACCTTTTGAGCATGACGGGAAAGCCATCTCGCTCATGTACGGCGTCCATTACAGCTCTTGTCTACCACCAGCCTTGAGCCAGGAGCTGGAGCATTGGAGGGAATAAAGGACCACTTACAATTGTAGGCCGACCATCCTCCACTGAGAGGAAGTCTTTCTTTGAATTGATCCAAGAGGGTTCCCAACGAGGGTGGTACCGAGGACGAAGCTTGTATCCATGCTCCTCAATGTCGTAGAAGTGGTCTCTCCACCAGAGCTCACTCTTTACCAGAGTCCCTATTTCCATTATGCCCAACCCACCCTGCCTTTCATTTGAGTCGGGTACTGGGGCACTCTGAGGCATGTGTACTGAGGGAGGCGACGAGGTGTAAACGTGACAAATCAAACGAAAGACTATTCCATAGAAGCATGTGCCCGTGATGGCCACGATGCACTAGAGAGAGTTGTTTGGATAAAGCAGGTTCTAGACGCCCAAAAGAAAGTACATGATGCATGATGTGATGCCTTGACTCCGTTCGGTGTGCACTGGCAAGGGCTGTCACCGAATTCCACATGGAATTTATCTCCGCTCTGAATCACCAAAAGTCTGCGCATCTCTGGGCCTTTCATCGTTCAGATTGAGTGTAGGAATATCGGTCGGCACTATCCGGCTGAGTAAGGCAGATTTCCGTTTACGGACTGTTCCAAATACAGTAACCACACGTGCAGTAGCTTACATGTAAAGACTACGCCGGGCTTATCGAATAGGAGCAGAGCTCCTTCATACGGACGCTCATCTCTCTCGCTCACTCCCTTCGGGAGACAATCACATAATATAATTCTTCAGGTTATGGGCCCTGGCCCCATAGCTTAAAACCTCAGGCCAGGATATTTTACTATTCAATAAACAATATTATCCCCTATCCCTGCGCGAAAATACAACTACCCCTATTATGCCTCCTTATCGATTCGCGGACGAAGACGAGCTCGAGGATCCCTCCTCATCTGAGGAGGAAGAACTCTACATTACTGAAGTCAGAGGTTCAGATTCGCAGGTGACTCGCGTGATAGAACCGCTGAACGATGAGAACTGGACGAACTGGCGCCAGAGGATGTGGAGAATGCTCCGCTCCTGTCGCGTACGCCAGTACGTCGACGGATCCCTTCCGCGTCCTCCAGGTCCTCGGAATGCGGAAGTCTGGGACAACAACGACAGCTACGCCCAGACGCTTCTCACGAATAATATATCAGAGTCACAGATGGATCATACGCACCGTTGCGAAACGGCGGCGCAGATCTGGGCGAACCTTGAAGCTGTGCACCAGACAAAAGGGTTAAACACTTATTTCACTATCCTCTACGCTCCCAACCATATCATTTCCGACGAGAACACTAATATAACAGAGTTGCTTCACCAAATGACGAGCCAGTGGGAACGTCTCATTCAGGTATGCAATACTCGCATGCCGCTGGATGACGAGTACTTCAAGATCCTCATCGTGTGGGCGCTTCCACGTTCATGGGACGCGTTCACTCAGTCATACGTTGGTGGGGAGTTTGGAGACCAGCAGATGGACCCGCGGAAGTCGGTGAGCTCGCTCAAGTTTATTGGTTTCATAAAGGAGGAGGAGGGGAGACGCCAAGTGCGGAAGAACAACGGCGGCAGCGTTAATCAAGCCGTCGGACAAAAGCCCACTCTTACTCAGCGCATGGGCGACACTCGGTCTGGGAACACCACGCGAAAGCCCGGCCGACGCGCGAAACGCAAAGTGCATCAGCAAAACGACATGAGTTTAACCGCCTTATTTTATCGCTTAAATTTTGTCTTTCTATCACTAAGCCGTAAGCAGTGCTAAGCAACCACTAATCACATCAATCAGATTTAAGGGCCTTGATTTTCACTCAAACATGCAGTACTAATTCGTAAGAGCACTAAGAGAGTAAGACGTCAAAGTATAGCTGAGTCCTGAGCCCCTGAAGACTGTCATGTGCCCCGGCCCCCGTGCCAACTCAACGCGTGCACTACCACCCGGTCGAATAGGGTTCATTGGGCTCGGGGTCGCATGCGGAGGGGCGTCGTCATCATCGCGGTCGCCGTCACCGTTTCCATCGTTGCTGGCGTCCTCATTGCGGTCGGGGTCGCAGGCGTGCCCGCGGCAGCGGGATCGTCGTGGCTGTCATGGTTAGAGATATCACGGGAAGCCGCTCTAAGCAGCGGGATCGGGGTCGTCATGTCGGGGACTTGGGGTTGCAGGCGGCCGGCTCGTTCTCGTGATTGGGAGCCCACCCGGCTTGTAGTTTGCATCGCCGAGCCGCAAGCGGCTACATCGTCGGGAACCACATACAGCTGCATCACCGTGACTGGTGCACACAGCGTCGTCTTGGTGCTACGTTTAGATGTATTGTGGCGTGCGCCGAGGTGGTCTATGACCAGGATCACACGCCGCTGACTCATCGAGCCTCAGGCTCAGGTTCTGGGTGCACGTTGCGGGCCACGTTGTCGTTGTGTTGAGAGAAGGGGGTGGAAGGAGTAGTAGAGGGGAAGAGGGGAAAAGGCAAGGAACCTGTTCAAGTCGACGTTGAGGGAACTGACAATGCGCAGCGACATTGTGATGGACGAGAGAACTTCCGCGAAGTACGACCACACCGGTCAAGCAGGCGTCAAGAGTGACCAGGACTGTCCAGAGGACAGTTGAACACGTCCTGACGACAGCGAGGGGAGATGGGCCGACGGCAGCGACACTTGGCTCGCAATGTAGCTAGCCACTCGACTTCGGAATGTGGGTACGATGTTCGACCAAACAAACACAAATACCCCAACAAGGAGCCGATCCAATCACACCAGTGTATTTGAGACGGAGTTCAAAACTTTGACGATCAACGCGTCTCGCGTTCGTCTCTGTCGCTCTTGTCCCCACTAAGTTATGTTGCCGCCTGCTTTCTGCTTGTATTTGTTGCGTCGTTTTCAGTCCCAAAACCTGACCAGCCTGTGCCTATGCATCCAACCTTGGACTGCATGTATGTTATTTTGTTTTACACTCATCTCCACATTCGACGACTGACTGCCTCTGCAATACAGCAACATACCATCCTCCCCATGACACAAGGCCGTGATGTCATCGCCAAGTCCAGTCCGACAAGGGTAAAACCGCTACTTCTCCATCACCATCAAGACCACGTCGTTATCGACGAGACTGGGTACTTGTGTTTATCTATATTTTGGTTTTCTATCACAGGCTGATGGCGAGACTCTAGCCTGTCTGCGTCGTTGCTGCCACATCGTATGTCTTTATATTTCGTTCTTCTGCGCTTCCTACTAACCTCTTCCCTACTCCAGTCTCTCACCATCTTCACCGGTCACACTGTCAGACCAACCAGAAGTCAAGCTCGCCGCATGACCTCATGTAAGACAAAGTCCTTTTTCTTTTAGCTTTTAACTCACGTTTTGTGATCCCATCACCCCCGCAGACTGCGTTGGGACACCGTACTGTCCCACTCAGCTGCAATGCATTTGGAGGTGTGTTTTCATTGTGCCCCCCGTGATGTCGCTGATTCTGCGACTGAGCAGCGTCCCTTCGATGCGACGGTGACGACACCACCCCTGCCGTCAAGGCAACGATGGCGACTCCCAGTTCTTCAAAGCAACGATGACGGCCAGCCTCATGGCTTTGAGCTGCCATGACCCAGTATGGCAACTGATACCTGTCCGCAACACCTCGACATGTTCGCTGGCCCATGGAGGGAGAGTTTACCCTGCGCATGAGGTACACTCTCTGCACCCCAGTTTGCTGAGGTACTCGGGCGTTGCGGGGGGATAAATACTATGTATTGTAGTGATTCCGAATACACATAATAGATCTGATCTCTTCTTTTCTGCTTAAAAAATAAGCCAGGTGTTTAATAAATAAGGACAGATTCAGCTGTGAATAAGCGAAAATTAAGCCCAATTTCAGGAATGGGATCTACTTATTTGCTTAACTGAGTTAAATGTCGGCTATTCTGAAATCTGCTTAATGTCCGCTTAATCCTGTTTAGGTTACTTATTACTCGAATAAGCAAAAGATTAAGCGAGTGTCGTGTTGCTGATGTGAAGCATTGTAATCATTGCGGAAGAGACGGCCACAACACAAAAGACTGTCGCTATCTCGACAAACCCAAGTGTACAATATGCGAGAAGTTTTCTCATGTGGCCGAAAACTGTTGGAAGAAGAGAAAGGTCGGCGATGGCGAAGGCGGCGGCAGTGGTAAGGCTTCTACCTCTAAGATCGAAGAAGTCCACGAGACCACTTATGACGAGGACGTCGCGCTCGCCGTAACAGAGGATCAAAGCGAGCCGGAGTACTTTGGCAAGTGTTACAACTTCGAGGATTATGATCCTAGTGATGTTACAGCAATCGACACACGCACTATTTGGTACGACTGGTTTGCCGATAGCGCGACGACATCACACGTCGCGAATGAGCGCACCGCGTTCGCGGAATACGAGCCGCTTCAGCATGCCTCTGTGATCGGCGTCGGCGGTACCAAAGTCCCTATAAGTGGACGGGGCACGGTCGAACTCGAATCGCGGATAAATGGTAAAGTCAACCTTCTGCGACTCGGGAGCGTCCTGCATATCCCGACCAATAAGAACAACTTACTATCTTTGGGACGATGGGACCGAACAGGCGGAACATGCACATTCGGTCACGGAAAGCTCACGCTGATCACGAAGGGTGGAACGCAGATAGCTATTGGGCGATTGGCGCAAAACAACTTATACAAAATGGACGTGAACATACGTCCAAGCCAAAAGCCGCAGGCAAGCGCTTCCGCTACTTTCACCACTTCCGAAGTACTCCCGAGCTGGGAGACTTGGCACCGAAGGTTCGGGCATGTTAGTTATACCGGGCTAAAGAAGTTGCTGGACGACGGACTCGTTGACGGTTTCCGCGTGGACACTGAGACACCTCAACCTGATTGCGTCGCGTGTACCGAAGCGAAACAGACGGAAGATGTCTATAACGAGAAGTCAGTCCGGGAGACTTCGCCTGGTGAGCTGACTCACATGGACCTTTGGGGCAAATACGACAAGGTTTCCATTAATGGGAACCAATATTTTCTCTTACTCGTTGACGATGCGTCGCGATATATGACAGTTACCTTCCTGAAAGGGAAGGATCAGGCGGCACAGGCAGTGAAGGACTACCTGACACACCTTGGGACTAATGGGAAACCTCCGCGTGCGACTCGCACGGACCGGGGAAAAGAATTCATTAACGAGCCCTTGAGGATGTGGTGCCGTGAGCGTGGAATAGATAACCAGATGACGGCGCCCTACTCACCTGCCCAGAACGGCATAGCCGAACACGCGAACCGCACGCTGGTAGAGCTCGCCCGTGCGATGTTACGCGGACAAGAGATGCCCGAATTCCTGTGGGAATACGCTGTTTCCCATGCAGCGTATGTCCGTAATCGTTCCTATACGAGAGCCCTATCAGAGGGTACTCCGTATCAGTTATGGTTCGGAAAGAGACCAGACGTCACTCACCTCAGAGAGTTCGGAGCACCGGTATGGGTGCTACTACAAGGCCAAGCCACACAGCACAAAATGTTACCTAAGTCGAAAAGAAGGGCCTATGTAGGATCTGAAGATGGGCCGAAGGCCGTTAAGTACTATAACGCGGAAACGCGTAAAGTACTCACTTCTCGAAATTACCGTCTCCTAGAGTTGACCCATGATACTCCTCCTACCGAGCCGATCGCCGTGATCGCGCCGAGCGCACAGTGTGAAGGGGAGCTGGGGAGACCGGAACGGGACACCCTGTCCACCGGCGGCGTATCAGACGTACAGCCTAAAGATCTAGGGCAGAACATGGACAGAGGATTAAAGAGAAAGAGAAGTGAAGACATACCAGAAGAACCCCCTGAACCAACCCGAAAAACTCGTGGTATACGCGCGGACTATCGTCGATTAGATAATCCATTTTCCGATTCGGAAGACGACGATGAAGTTAATGCCGCGCAAGGGATAGTGACGCTCGGAGACCCGAAGAGCCTCATTGAGGCAAAAGAATCTCTCGAGTGGCCCGAGTGGGAGCGCGCGGTGAAGACAGAGCTTAGTCAGCTCAGTCAGATGGGTACATGGATACTCACCGATGCACCCCCGGGATCCGTCCCTATAGCGAATAAGTGGGTGTTCGTGAGGAAGTACGGCAAGGCCGGAAACCTATTGAAGTATAAAGCCCGTTTAGTAGCCAAGGGATGTGCGCAGAGGCCGGGGTACAACTATAGCGAGACGTACTCACCGGTAGTAAGACTCGAGACGCTTCGAGCTATCCTTGCGCTAGCAGCTGTAGTGGACCTTCAAAACCAACAGATGGATGTGAAAGGAGCGTACCTTAATGGTGTTCTCAAAGAAAAGGTCTACATGCGGCAACCCGAAGGCTACGAAGACGGCACCGATCGAGTTTGTCTGCTCATCAAAACCCTTTATGGACTTAAACAGTCCAGGCGCGAGTGGAACCATGAGCTCGACAGTAAACTGATAAAGCATGGATTCACCCCATTAAACTCAGATCCATGCGCGTACATCCGGAAGGGAGTTGACCTTGAAATAATCGCTGTTTGGGTCGACGACCTCATGCTCTTCGCGACGTCAGATATAGCAATGGAGAGTACAAAAGGGGACTTACGTTCAGAGTGGGAAGTCACCGACTTAGGAGAGCCGACGAAGATCATCGGAATCGAAGTCACCTGCGACGGCACGTCGATCAGACTTACGCAGCAGAAGTATGTCGAAGCCATCCTAGTGCAGGAAGGCATGGAGCGTGCAAACAATGTTGCGACGCCGCTCGATCCCAACATACCGATAGTCCCTAATCCGGATGGGAACGAGGGTAACCGGAGTAATTCGTACGCACGATTACTCGGCGAGCTCCAGTTTCTAGCAAATGCTACAAGACCAGACATCGCTTTCGCCGTCAACAGGTTAGCATCCTACACGGCTAATCCGAGTTTAGAACACACCACTGCCCTAAAGAGAATACTCCGATATCTTGCTGGTACGAAGACGCACGGAATCACCTATTCCAAAAGGAGGAACGAGAGTAAAAACTCGAACCTTTTCCATGGTTTTTCCGATGCCGCATTCGCCAATACTGACGATTATAAATCGACCTCAGGATACGTATTCTTGATGGGCGGAGGCGCGATTACTTGGATGTCGAGGAAGCAACCTGTGACCGCGCAATCCTCCACTGAGGCTGAGTATATTGCCTTGAACGAAGCGGGTAAGGAGGCTGCATGGCTGAGAAATCTCTATGAGGAGCTTGGCTACGCACAGTTATACCCGACACTGATCAGCGAGGACAACATGGGAGCCGCAATGATGGCGAAAAATCCCAAGTTTCACAAGCGATCAAAACATCTAGGGACCCGATGGCACTTGATCCGCGAACTAGTGTCGAACAACATAGTGGCGATCACTGATTGTCGGGATCCTGATCAAACGGCAGACATACTCACCAAAGCCTTAGCCAGACCTAAGCACAAGAAGCACGTCGGAGAAATGGGAATAGCACCGACGTGAAGGGGAGTGTAGGAATATCGGTCGGCACTATCCGGCTGAGTAAGGCAGATTTCCGTTTACGGACTGTTCCAAATACGGTAACCACACGTGCAGTAGCTTACATGTAAAGACTACGCCGGGCTTATCGAATAGGAGCAGAGCTCCTTCATACGGACGCTCATCTCTCTCGCTCACTCCCTTCGGGAGACAATCACATAATATAATTCTTCATTGAGGGCTCCACTTGCAGCGATACATGACATAAAATGGTGTTTATTGACCAGCAGAGTTTTTTTTTTTTCACTGTGACCGTGACTACAGCTTGCAAGGACCTCAAAACCCCTGGTCACTAGGTCACTACTAGTACTACAGTATCGCCGGATGTCTACGAAATTTCTCTTCCCCTTTCACACTATTGTACCTTCGCAAACTTCGCCCGTATTTCTGCCAGTGCAATATCTTACGTTACGTTACTACCACATGCTGACCGCGATAGTAGCTGAGCGACCTGTGTGGCATTTTCGCGTCCTGAGCCCTGCTATGGGCTCCGAGTCCCTTCTCCCCCCTCATGTTCACTCTACTCGCAGCCAGTCTACCAGGGGTCGTCCCATGCCGTGCCATGCTACTGGCCAACTCCCCTGGTAGGTCATAAGACTGGTACTAGGCTCCCTAAATGGACTCGGAAAGCGCAGCGGTTGGGGTAGCATTAGCCCCCTGACGAGAACTTTCGCAGGTTCGAAACCGCTACTGAGTGCCTGGCCTTGCAGTGTTGCACACCTCTTGGCATACTGTACCGACCTTTATTAATATCCTCGGAAACGGGTGGCAGACGGATGCTGGGTCCGACAGCCCGAGCGCCCCTCCGCACAAAGTCATTGCCCTTTTCCCCACCGGGCAGAGGCCGCGCGATCTTGTTTCTTTGTCCGGCCAATGACCACAGGCATCAGGAGCCCTTTTAATTTTTTTGACTATTGATCGTCGAACTTTGAAGGCTTGAACTGTATTGTAACTATGCCACAGCCAACGTGTGATGGATACAGTATACTACTCCTGGAAAGGAATCAATCTCCTAACAAACCCGACACGACGCGGCTGGGGGAATAATAATAATACTAAAGCAACATTCACACTGGGTAGTGCGTGCGATAGAGTACAGTACGTATATGGAGAAGAATGGGAACGGGGACCAGGGAGGCGTTTAGGATATCATCACCTCACCAGAATCCCCGAAGTAAAATGAAACAAAGAAAGAGAGGGGAGTCAATACCCGCATGGTTCACAGATAGAACATGCTATCCCGCAAATTGGCATGGAGCCCGTTGCCCCATGCGCGCTCTGCCGCCGCGAACACGTGATTCTCCGCTTCCTCGCGTGTGAGCTTTCTCCGGCCCGCACTCGCGCTTGTGCCCGAGTCCGCGCCTTTGCGCGTGCTCGTGCTCGTGCTAGAGCTCGCGTCGTCGTCGTCCTGGGTATTAGCGAGGAGGAGCTCGTGGATCCAGTAGCGTGCGCGCTCGCACACAATGTCGGCGTAGTACGCGGGCGGGACGAGGCTGACCGCCTTGGTGGCGCGGGCGTAGAGGTAGCTCGCCGTGTGCACGCCCTGCTGCACGTCGTTTGCGGTCAGCGAGGACTCGTCGTAGAGCACGACGTAGTGCGTCGACTTGACGGAGCCCTGCAGGCCTGCGTGCGCCTGCAGGTAGAAGTCGAAGTCGAGGACGGACGTAATGCCCTTGTCGACGACCGTGCCCGGGCGCGTGTTCCCGTTCCTGTCGGCGTACTTCGAGTCGGTCGGGAAGAACCGCGCGTGGTGGCGCTTGCCGCAGACGACGATGCTCAGCACCGGGTGGTACTTGGGATTCTTCGGATCGACTCTCGCGAATGCTTGAAAGATTTGAGACAATTCTTGTTCAAGAACCTCGGTGTATTGGCTCTAGATACCACTCAGTCAGCTCAATCATCACGACCGTAAAAATGTAATCAATCATACCTCGGATACGCCATCACGAAAGACGATCATACGTTCAGGTAAGACCTTCAAACGTTGGCGATACGCTTGCAGCCGTTCGACAATCATATCTCGGAGGACATTCTCCCTGATTACCTACAACAACCATGTGAGTCGAGAACACCATAAAATCGATCAACGGCGTCACTGACCTCTCTCTTGCTCTTCTGGAGGCGTAGGCTTGCGGGGAACTGCACGAAGTCATTGTCGATGCTCGCAACGACTCCTACAATTGACGGAGTGCCGCTGGCGCTCTTTGGGCTAGGATGCGTAACGTCAATGCCGACCAGCATCGTGGGTTTCTCTCGGAGCCAGCTCATCGCTTCCTGTCCAAGGAGGTGATTTATTCCGCCAAGTTTGGTGTTCAACTTGAGCGCGACATTGGCGAGATATTGCTCTCGCCCCTTCTCATCTAGCGCCTTCTTGAGCCACAGGCATTGTGAATGTATTCCAAAGTCCACGGCACAGAGCCGTTTGATGCCGGGGTAAAGGAAGTCGTCCTGTTTCTGGAGCAGAACTAGGACGAAGCTGATATTCTTCATATTTCCGAACCTCTCGATTGCTCGCGAAATCCGTGCGACGGCAGCGGGCCTGCGTCTCTGATCCTCGATGATAGAAAGATCGTCGGTCTCCAAAATAGAAGAAGGTTTAAGGGCCAGGTCCATTCCGCTGTTCCTGCACTTGTTGGCGAAAGCATTGAGAAACCCGAGGAGCCTTGGGTCGTTTGTGCCATTGAATGAGAGCTCCTCTACGCCGTCACGCACGACGAGCACCATCCAGTTTGGGGCTTTGGATCCGCGATGAAATTTGACGTCTCGAAGATTCCAACTCCCGCCCTCAACTCGGGGGGAACCCTTGGCATATGTCACTTTGGGAGGTGGCAGCTCTCGAGCGGGGATGACCGACATCTCGCCAGAGACGTGCACGCCAAAAGCGTCGAGCACGGGGGTGGTAGGGGTGTAACCCAATCTCGGCAAACCCCGCTCTACTATGAGTTGCGCGTTCACAGCCGGTTTTCGACTGGCGTATCGTAGCATAGAGGTAGTTTCGTTGCGACCGAGCCTGCCGAAAAAGGGCTCGCCTCGCTCAATAGTGCAAAGCTCCGCTGGGACGTAGACCGGTTTTCCGGAGTTGCCAATGTCGATGAGAGGTAGCGTGTCGGCTTCCTTTAGCTTGATACCATACGCTTCAACACAAGACTCAGTACAAGTACAGTAATTAAATTGAGAAAAAGAACGTACTTTTCAAGAAATATTCCTCGACAGTGACCTTTCGACCATACTCCTTGGAGGAGAATTTATGCTTCTTCGCAGAGACGTCCGAAATGCGGAATATCGCCCTGACGCACTTATACCCCCGATAATTTGTGGAAACTTTAACTTTGGCCAGGAAATCTTGAGGGATCGCCCCGCGTGAGCGTGAGCGAAAGGCGTGCAGGGCGTCGGATAACTTTCCGGGTTCGTAGAAGGCAGCCATGCACACGTTGACATTAACCATTAGTTGCTTGTAAACAGGCCGCACGGACGAGTAGAAACCCATGTGAGCCAGAAGTTGCGGTCCCAGCTGTCTCTTCTCGTCGTCATCGAAGAAGTATCGGTTTTTGCCAAATCGAATGCCATGCTGTGCCGCCTGGCGTTGCATAATCAAATTGAGGGCGGAAATAAGAGGGTCGATTTCTTTCGCTTTGTCGATGTTCGTGACGTCGCCGTCTTGGAACCTAAGAAGGTTTTACTCTCAGTTAGAGTGGAGGTCAATAATTAATGCAACAGACGTACCTTTTCAGCGGTGCAGTGGGTAGCTCTCCGGTGAATTGGACCGAAACGGTGTAACTATCAGCATCTTGTCGAGGCTTGGAGTCTTCGTCGTCGAAATACTTGACGACGCCTTGCAACGGCTGAGGTAGACGCTCTGCAGCCACGAGGCGTTGTGCACCATCGTGCGCAATTTTATGGATGTAAGGGAGAGCCTTGGGGCTCCTCTCAAAAAGTGTGAGCACACGACTCTTGACGTGTGCCGTGGGTTTCCGTGAGTGGGATACGGGAGAGATGTCTACGACGTATTCGTAGTAAGTGTCGCGAGTGAGATCCATGGCAAAGAAGTTGGCCCGGACGACTATTGCCCGGCCCATGGTTCCGTATCCTGGTCGCGGAGGATGCTCTTTGGTGAGGCCTAGTGCTTGAAGACGTGGGATGAGCTCGTCGGCGGAATCAACGCGGGCGTCGACTCGAGCGGGTTGGTCGGCTTTGTAGATTAAGGGAGCGTCGGATGGGGCACCACCGCCCACTACACGACCTCCACGGACAGAAGACGGGAAGCCACCTCTTTGACCTCGACCTCGACCACGTCCGGTGTTGTTGCCGCCTCTGCCCCGACCGCCTCCGTCGTAAGCTCCCCGTACATTGGCTCTTTGTTGGCTCATCGTAGATGTCGTTGTAAGACCAGATGACAGTTTGTGAGGAGAGTATGGAGTCAGCGCCACAACCTACATAATCCACATATTTTGTGGCTGTGGAGTAAACACGAGTCAAGTCAGGTCAGTCAGTCAGAGTCAGAGCCTCAGTACAGTCAGCTACTCGGTCCCGCAGTTCCGCAGTCCAGCAGTTGGCTTTCACAGTCATCGATCGGTTGTGCATATAGCTCTATCCATTCCATGGATGACACTGGAAGGGTAGAATCTGGCTGGCTTATGGCAGACAGAGGCAGATGACCCGAAGAACGCCTTGGCTTTACGATGGGGGAAGCTCGTGATATGCATTGGGTGAGCGAGATCTCTTGTGTTCGGGCGACAATGGTCGTCCGTAATAAAGAAAAAAAAAGTTTGGGAGAGTGCCACATGCCACGCGTTGAAACTAGCGCCCACACTGAGTTCTTTCTCCCTACTTCGTCTCAGGCTCACGGAAGGACAAGTTCCGAGGTATCCACCGAATCACAGGTCGATTACCATAGGATTTCGACATCCCAGTATTCACATACTACATGCGTCACGCCCCTATTAGGACGAATGGAAAATGTTGAGAGAACCTCCAGAGGGTCGTAGCGTCATCAATTCTGGGTTGAGGTTATCGTATCTACGCCATAGGTGAGAAGCATCTCCTAGTCATCAGCTTTGCTGGCATCACGATAGTGAGGCGCGCTGACACGCTGTCCCTTCACATTTTCCCGGTCCCCGCCTCTTCTAGGCCAAAGTTCGTCCCTATCCTATCGGAGCTCTACACACATGCTGTATGTCGACTCAGTTCTAGGCCAGGTTATCTGTTGGCCATCTTATCAATACGCCGACCCAAAGCTTCTCCGTCTTGTATCTTGCCTTTTCCGGCACGCTCTGTCTTTCTGGGGCCGTCCTGCGTATACTATCTTGTATTCTGGCTCTGAAGTGATTGCATCTGCGCGCTTCTCACACGTGCGTAAATATTACCAAGAACCTGAAAGGCATGCACGAACGACAGACCGTTTCCAATCCTCTACAGTAAGCCCAGCCTAAAGGGGCATACCAATTACGGACTCAGCGACGACGGCTCGAACGATTATTTCAGCACAACTTGGCTTATTCACCGTCCTTAGTAAACAAGTACTAGAGCTGGGCTCTGTGTGCCTCCCGGCGTTCTATCAAGCTCTGCGCGCTGGCGTCATTGCGCTTCTCTCCAGAATGCCTGACCGTTCCGCCCCAGTAAAGGTATTTATGTGGCGCGCGCATGCGCCACTATCTTCAAGCAAATCGTTACAACATACTGAAGTACAGTTTTACCTGACGTACTGTAACCCTTCCCGTTCGTCCGTTCTCCATAAATGTCAAATTGCCATCTCGGTCCTTTTTATTGACTTCTCTTCTCTTCTCTTCCCTTCTCTTATTTATTTATTTATTTTAAATTTTTCGATGGCATCTGCAGTGTCAAGAAGTGGGACCCGTTGCTAGGGAAGCGCCAGACATCCTAGCGCGAAGCCGCGCATTACTTATCTGACGGGCGGATATAACTTAGTCGGGCGACCTGTCCGGGAAGAAGACTCATGTCTGCGTCTGCTTTACTACTGTTGTACAGCGTCTCCGGGATGGTGAGTGAACGATAACGGTGGTACGCTCGTTTTTTTCGAAGGCCCGTTTAGTATCAACTGATGTTGTCCTAGCCAGTGATGAGCACATGCAGCACAGTAGCCGCGATGCCAGTCACGCATACAGTAACAATAAGCATTTTTTCCCTCCACGAGTTCGCTCCGGGGATACTCCCATGATACTCCACTTCTTGGAGTCAGCCGCCCCTACCACGCACAAACCCCCGAGGCCACCATGGTTGCCAGGTGTTCTCGAAAGAGACCTGGCCACAGGTACCGTAAGTTCTTACGATTCTATTACGTAGTTGACCTTTGGTCATTGGCAATGAACTCGCCCGGAACGACACCAACTTCAATCTCGGATAGCCACTCGACCCTTGCTCGACCCGAGGGTCCACCTGTGAATAAATTTCATACCTATTTTTTGAGTTTCCCCTAGTATTTTGACTTATCCACGGCCGGCCAGTTTTTGTCTTAGCTACATGCTCTGGAATATAAATGTACTCAGAAAAAAGAGCTCGCTCCGTTGTGGTGTGCCTCCGAGTCTATGCTGTAACTGCACTGTCACCATTCCTCGACCGTCCGACGTCGCTCGGTCTCATATGTAACAGCCCGGGATCATCCTGTTTCGCAATCCTTGGAATAATCCGACCTTTGGCCTCCCCTTTCCGATTCATCTTTACCGCCTTGCTTGGTTCCAATTTCCTCTTGAAAGTCGAGAATTTTATAACTCCACCATGAGTTTTTGCAGTCGCCCAACCAATCAGGTCCAACGCTTGCCTTACTGCATTGAATGGTGAAATACGGTGGTAAGTGAGCCGAGGACAAAAAGGTTACCCGATCCCCAAATTGCTTCCTAACACAAAGCGGCGATCACTGTTGAGTTGAATACCAGCTTAACTCCAAGTCATTCGCCGCGTTTCGCGTCTGTGCCTGTCCAAGCGCCGACTCTCGCCCTCCTTCTCTGACTCGGTTGTCTTGGCCCCATCTCTCACGTATCTGCGATTCCCCCGAGGGGACTTTCTTGTGCTGTCACCACGCACTCCACACTCCACCCGCGCGCACTGTAGTCGGCCACAGTGACAGGCCGAATTTGCATTTCCCAGCCGGTGCATGGAAGCACCGGACCTTGACGCGGCCCGCGGCCCGCGCAGCGACACGGACCTCCAGGTTTCGCAGTCACCGACAGGACCCCGGCCTCTCGAGCCCGTCTCTTTCTCGGGATCGCTTACAGAGTTACGGAGTGGTGCCTCCCCCCCTCGTGTCGCCCGAAAATACACCCTAGGCTAGACCAAACAAAGACGCGCGTAATAATAAGAAATTAATGAAAAAGGGGACAATCTCGGTTCGGTTCGGTTTTCGTTATAGGAATTTGTGTTCAGCACACGAGAACGAAAGACAAGAAATCCCACAAGACGTGGGCACACCGCCTATTACACGGAATTGGTGTTCTTGCCGATTGCAATTGGAGCGGGATATGATCGCTGTAAGTTAGCTTCAACATCGTTGTTGTATTATCTTCGGTAAATCATGTCGGGTGGACCAGATTTGAATCTGTGTCGCGCGATCGGCAAGCGGTCAAGAGACGCCTCGGTGCATTGCTTGCCTGCCATGTAGTTTGTGGTCACACACATTGCTTGTACAACAATGCTGTTGGAAGATGTCACGTCGTGCCCATACTATATCCGCCGGGTTTTACGCCTACTAGTACGACGTCAGTCCTGACATGCCTGACATCCGACATCGTGTACAGTATCCCCATATCCCACTAGACTTGCCATGACTCGTTTTGGGCAGAAAAGTGAACACGCCCGATCTATCGTAATTTTTATGAGATCGCACAAGATAAGGTATTTTCATTGAACGGAAGCGTGCTAAAAGGGTCGAGCCCTCGGTAGTTGGAGTTCACGTGAAGCGACTCCCACACAGCCGAGATGCCCGCCCACGCCGCAGCGCGAATGCCGAGAGCGAGCTCGAAGCCCACGACATACGATCAGCCCGAGGCACTTTTGCCAGCTGCGAATGGAGACAGCAAAGCACGAAACGAAGAGAGGTTTAAAAAACCCTCCGGGGGTCCAGATGAATGCGCCGCGGTCCCATTGATAGATTGAGCGCGCGGATACGGATACGTGGATGCCAGCGCCTGGCCAGCCTTGTTAGCAATGATCCAAGTTGACAGCATGCACGTACGCAGCAGATGACTCCACACGTGTGCGCCACCTCAGTCATCCTCGGGCGAGGTCAATTTTGTCTCGTTCGGTTCTTCGCGTTTCAGACTGTACCTCCTCTCATACTTGTGTTATTCATCTCACACGGGTCTACAGTGGGGCTGGGTGGCAAATATTCATGTGCCCTGGCGCTATTAGTTGGAGCTTTCTCGGACCATTACCCACACGAGAAGCTGGCCTGGCCTTCGCCATCCGGAGTTTTTTGATCCGACACTGCCTGTGTTCTATTAAACTGATAATACAGTACCTGGCTCTACAGTACTTCTATGTCCTTACATCTTTCTATGCCCCAACTTGCCGTACTCACATGACTGCGCAGCTCGGTTTTGGAAGAGAAGGACATGGACGTCGCTTAGTGTTGAGACCTCCGAGCAAATGCTCACACGCTCAGGTCTTACTTTCCCATGGTTTTGGTAAAACCAAGCGTGTTACCCTTGTGAGACATGTATAGTTAGTATACACACTCGAGAAACCTCCGCGGAGACCCTGGTGGTACCAGAGTATGGAGTAGTTACTGTATATGCCTAATCCGTCGTCCTAGGCCGCTGCTGCTTCCTACTATTACAACTATTCCTACTACTACGACTACTGGCTGTACTTCTTTATCGGGCACATGCGGTTCTTTGGTGTCCGTGTGCCTCGTATCTTGATAAGAATCCGGCCTGAGTGAGAAAAAAAAAAGCAAAGAAAAGGCACCGTCTTGTTTCTGCTTTGGAAGGTGCCGCACAATATAACTTAGTTCCACCAGCACAACGAAGGGTTCACACTACACCAAACGGACCGAATCGAATACAAATCTTGGCGCGATATATAAAAGCCGTCTCCCGTTATCGTCCAGTTCCTCCGAATGGACGAATGAAACCAAAAAACGGACGGCTCGAGTTATTTATTTTGCGCCTCTTGGAAGAGAAGGGTAGAGCCGAGCCACCTGGTTGGTGTGGCCACGCTTCGGCGTCTCTCCCACGCAAACAGCGGCAGACAAACACACATACGCACACACACATTCGAAGCGGGGAAAAATCTTTTGAGAATTGAATTGGATCGTCAAGATGCGTACGGCGATGGTGAAGGTGGTTACAAAGTAACGGCGTTTCGAAGGGGAAATGTGAGATAATAATAGTAGTATAATGCTCATAACAATGCACTCGTTAAATGCCGCGATAAGACAACACCGTGGGGGTGGAGGTATCTCCAAGGACGGGAGGACAAAGCGACAACGACAAGAAGGTGGCGCCATAGAAAAACAGAAATAAGACATGGTTAGTGTGTCCGTGCGGTGACATTTCAACTCGCGTGTTTCATGACTTCATCGATCAGGTCCCAGTCAATGGCCCTGCGGTCATCGCACAAGGACGGGTCATCATCTTCGGGGATCGGTAGAGAGTCTGTCCACCGCAATTTTCCGAATGGTGCAATGGGGGTGTCTCCCTCGCTGGGGGGGCCAGGCGGTGGCGGCCGCACTGGGAGGGGGCGGACACGAAGTGGTGCGGCGTGTGATCCATCTATTGGGGGTGTATACAAGCGGGGCGGTGGTGCCAACCGGGGGGTGGGAGACGCGGAAGATGGTCGCTGCGGGAGCGTGAGAGGAAGAATCACCTTGGGCCGCTGTGGGCGCGCAGGTGATGATGAGGGTGGTGGAGATCGCCCGGCCACCGGCGTGGTCTGTCGCGGCGACCACGCTGGGGGTGGGGATCGAGGTCGGTGCGGCGGTACGGTGGAGGGGAGAGGGTGCCGGGGGCTCGCAATTGACGGCGGCGGCTGCGATTTCGGAATCTTTGGAAGAGGTCGCGATTTGCCGAAGGAGCTGGATGTTGGACTAATTAGGAAATACAAAGGTAGCGATCACGATCAAGGCATCGCGCGAGCACAAACGATGGTCAGATTGCCGAAGTCGTCAAAATAGAAGTAAGATGTACGTACGGCGGTGATGGAGGCAGCGACGATGGCGGTGTGGAGCAAGAGGTGGGGGATGTGTTGGGGAAGGACGACGACGACGTCGATGAGGAGGACGAGGATGAGGACTCGTAGGACGCTTCCGAGATTATGGAAGGTCGAAATCGTAGAGAGTTTGGGCGATGCGGAACGTCGAAGAAATCGTGAAGTGGTGAAGCTGAGCTTGGCATGGAGTAGAGGATCGAGGAATTGATGGGGACCCTTGAGTAAACGGAAGCCCGTTGCGGCGAGGAATGGGACGATGGAACGAGTTGCTGGTGGGGAGCGAAAGGAAGAAGAGTGGTGGAGGTCACTTTCATGGCCAAGCACGAGTGGTGGGGAGGGGGAAAGCGAAGTTACTGTGTTGTGTTATAAGAGGTGTCATGTCATGATAGATAGATCCCATCTATAGGAACACCATCAGTCATGTGCACGCGCCATAATATCGGGACTTGGCCTCACAGCACAGGAATATCCCTTAACCGCCTCCAAACAAGTCACATAAATTGTACTTAAATTACTGTAACCGTCTGACTCGACTCGATTCGGACCCGACCGAGCCACCTCCGCTTGCACTGACAGCGAGACGGACAGCGAGACGAGCACTGCGCCAATAATAGGCGCTACTCCATGTCCACCATTGCCACGTCCTGCAGCGGCCCTGAGCCACTTTCTCTCGACATCATCGACCCTCTCCATCACCTCGCTTCCTCCGACGACCCAGATCTACTCCCAGCACAACCCCCGTCCTTACGCGACCAGATCATCCAGATCAATATCAGACTCCCACTCGACACCGACGAATCTCAACGGTCGATCACCCTACCCCTTGCTGTTGATGCGAGTCCCGGGTGCGGTGGTATCGCATGGCCAGCTGGTGAGGTACGCTTCCGGTGCCGACCTATCACCCTCTTTCATCATATATTCCTTGCTATCGTCATTGGGTGTGTCTATGGTAGGTTTTGGCATGTTACATCGCCCGGCGCGGCAAAGCCCTCCAGGGCTTGACCGTCCTCGAGCTGGGCAGTGGCACGGGGCTCGTCGGGCTCGTTGCTGGGTACTTTGGTGCGCGAGTGTACATTACCGACCAAGCGTGCGCCTCTTTCTCCGAGTCCTACATTCCAACCCATTCGTCATTATCGCCGGCGCCAGGCCGCTCATTCCAATTATGGAGCGCAATATCGCGCTCAGTAACTTGCAGTCGAACGTAACTGCAGCGGAGCTAGACTGGTACGTTCTGACCCACCCCACTGCGGCTCAGTCCCATTTGCCACGTCCCCAGGTCAAAACCGTTACCCAAGCACCTCCCGCAGCCGGATATTGTCCTTGCGGCCGACTGTGTTTACTTCGAACCCGCATTCCCGCTACTTGTCGCCACGCTCGTGGCACTCGTTTCACCTCCGCACGAGTCGGCGCCGATGGCACCGGAGGTACTCTTCTGTTACAAGAAACGTCGAAAAGCGGACAAGCGCTTCTTTGCGATACTCAAGAAACAGTTCACTTGGTCTGTGGTATGCTACCTTCCTCCTCTCGGGGCTTTTTTTTTTTTTTCCCTCTCCACTGAAAATGAACAATGGAATACAATCGACGTCACTTGACAGGTCGACGACGACCCCGCGAGAGAAACGTACGATCGCGAGGCGATCACTCTTCTTCGCTTGTTCCGCCGCCCATAGTCGGGGGTTATTATCACCGGCATCCCTGAGTCTGGTCAGTTACTCTGGTTGATGGGAATGCACATGCATTGTGTCGATCGGCGCGGAGACTATCATTGCTATTCTTGGCCATCGGTGCCGCGTCGTCTACTTACACTGTCTTTTTTTATCGACAATGAACAAATAGACAGGTGCCCTACACGATGTGGCTTGGGTCGGTTTATTCGAGACCAACCTACTGTGAGGGATGGATTTCAGGTGGATTTGACTGGGTAATTGATTTTACTCCAAATTATTATTGTTAGTATTTCTTATTTTCATTATTATTTCTTATCTGAGACGAAAAGTTGGCGGGTCAGCGCTCGGAAATGGGAACGACGCCCTCTCGTTTCCACGGCCGGCGCGATGCTCTTAACTCCGGAATAACATTCTACGTTACAAATTACAGTGAAGATACAGTATCGGTGTGAGTCAAAAGTTACGCGGAACAGAACGATCACGCGTGCGTAATGTTTTTCTCATGAGTTCTAAACCACGAGTTCGCTTTCGCGTCCGGGTTTCAGTCCTGGCAATGGGCAGTCACAGTCATGTTCGACGAGGGGCAGGCCTAATTACTGTAACCCTAATCCAAAGGACTCGGAACGAAATGGATGCGCGCGGCGTGTGAACCCGGTATGTGGTGGCCTTTTGGGGAGGACGGTGCCAAGGGGACGATTGTTGCCATTAAAATGCCGGGGCGCAACTCTGTAGTCCTAGGGCCGTGAAGGGTGCCTTCGTGAGCGACCGTACCGGCTAACTCTGGGCTAAGTAGCAGCAATCATGCCAGCAGAGCCAAGACATGGGAGGACAACATGAAGTGCGGCACCTTGCTGGGCCCAAGTAGCGAGTGGATGGTCCGGGTCGAGTCAGAAGGCCGAAAGTTGGGAGCTGGAGCCGGTGAGGAACGGGCAACACGGACACACGGCCCACTCTCTTCACCTCAACGGAGGCTCTATGTCAGTCAAGTTGCCGCGGAAAGTATGGAAGCACGACGGAGTGTTAAAGGGGAGAGAGATGGAACCAGGTAAATGGGCGCATTCTGAGAAAGACGTGCCGCCACCGACAGCGTACCCACATGTACCCCGCCTCACAGAGCAAGCGAGCGAGCTGCGCGTGTCGTTATGCCACTGCATGTACAGCAGTTCACGGGCTGGGAGAGGCTCGGGGTAGCCTGGAGCGCTGGCATCCCGCCGCCGATGAGTGCAATGCACGTCGGGACATTTGATTTTTTAATTAATTAACTGGAATTGTTGCCATCTAATAAATGCTACCGGCGCAGACGGGTAACGGTCCGACGGTCCGTCAGGGAGGACAGCAATTGTTCGTTGGTCGCAGCCGGTCACATTCGCGTTCAAGTTCGTACGGCATGATGAACAGTAGGATCCTGAACGTGCTCAACGCATTCAACAATTATGACATGCATTGATCAGTTTGAGAGCGGGTCCGGGCTGCGCAGATGCACAGCCAGGCCCGAATGCGAGCGCGTAGAGCGTGCCTGGGGGCAGTACAGCCCTTCTAGCAGGTGAGGTTAAGGTTCTGCTGGCCATCCGCGAGGCTCGGAGGAACGCGGGGCATCACGCGCATCACGACGGCGTGGCGCTCGCGAAGAGGAGCTCTCTGCCGCACCACCCGCGGTGCACTGCACCGCGATGGCATCGCACCTCACCATTTGATGAACGACCAGCCCATTCTTCGTGAACAGCGCACTGTATGTTGTGGAGTGTGCACTGTGGACGACGCGTGTGTAAAACAGATACTATCCTTTGGCCCTCAGTCGGACCCCCTCCCTCAGTTGGACAGTCACGCCTAGTCACAGTCCCATTTTGGAATGTTTGGGACTCCGCTGACCGTTTGGTGGGAGCAACACCCGAATGCTCCTTTCCGTTTTTAGAAAGCGGTCAGCCACCCAAATCAAGCCCCGATGTGGCATGGGCCGGCAAACTGCCGGCAAGCGTGACGGATGGCTATTTTGCCAACTTCGCAACACAACATATTTCAGCCATGAAAAAGGTCAGAGTGTGTTAAGGAGTCATACAGGACATCATATATTTAATTTGGTAGCGATTGAGCTAGAAATGGGCGAGAAATTGGAAGTGTCCAACTGAGGGAGGGGGTCCGACTGAGGGCCAAAGGATAGTACGGACAATCGTCACTCACCTAGACGTTTACATAACGGTGAACCATACCCCTGGCCCCGACAGGGACGGGACGTGGCTTCTCCGCTGTTCAACATACGTGTTTGATAGGGACAGAAGCAGAAGGAAGTGGCTGCTACTGTATCCCTCTTCTCTCATTGGCAGTGCAGCGACAACCCCAACCCCACCGTTGTCTTGGCTATGCACAGACGCCACGGCCTGGCGGCGTATTGTGTCGGCTTCTGCAACGCCAATCACTGTGGGTAGCTTGGTGGCCTCTCCCTTGATTGATTTGCGGCGGCATGCGCGGCCTTTTTTGGCAGGGCGCAGCATTGGGACCATGTACAGATGCTGCATTACGCCGCGCGCCGGTGTTCTTCCCCATTTGTGTAACACGTGCATTCATTTTGCTCTCCGGAGACTCGGAGGGAGGAGGAGGGAGAGTCCTTTATGGTAGTTGCCAGAGTGCTGGGATGTGATGGACGTATATGGACATCCTGCATGGTCCGTTGCTAACTTACTAACCGAATGCAGCTGGCGCGAGTCCATGGGATGGGTGTGATGTATACACCGTGATGCGATCATGATTCGTTGATGACTGCACCACGATGCTGGATTCAGATGATTGGAGGGTGGGTAATACTTTACAATAATGATGCATGGAATGCATGGAAGGCGGCGGATATAAATATTTGTTGCTAGTATGTGCCCGGTCGATGGTCCAGTTCAATGGGTCGGTAGTGAAGGCGGCAGGTTGCCAGTCGTCAGGACAGTGAAGATGAGAGCGCACACTGGATTCACCCAACAAGCCGAGGTACTAGTAACAACATACGCTCCCTTGACATACCCTATTACTTACCTTGATCGCGTCACCGTCTCGGCAGACGGATTCGTGTCCAACTCTTATTTAGAGGTGGTTAGCCGCAGGAGATTTATTAGTTAACTCCGTCAGGTGAGATGATGACACATGCACAGTGGGCCCGGGCTAGGGTGGCACACATAACTTACCGACGCTGTCAATCAAAGAAGTGAGCACAGGCTTCTCCTTCACACTGCCATCACGCTTTCCAGGTTGCTTCGAAGTTCGCCGTTGAGGCGGCCTTCCGTCGGATGCACAGTACGAGCTGTTGGTAAATGAGCCATCACGAGTCACAACGACCCTGGAGACGTAGCCTCCCGAATTCCATCCGCACCGTGAGTGTAATGAGTGGCACGATTGACAGGGTTCAGCTGTTCGTTGCGGGGGTGGTTCTATCACTCACGGGACCAGACAGGCGGCAGTTTGTTTTTGCTCAGCGTCCGACTCACGGTCCACGTTCGAGAACGAAAGGGCGATCAAATATAAAAATAACAATAACACAGCGATCGTTCGGCGAGAACGTATTTCCGCGTTAATACGGTAACCAGCAGTGGTCATAACGTGGAATAGCGACACACGAGTGGCAACGCAAGTCGACCGTTGGGGAGAGATGAGGGTGAGCGGCAAAATCTCGAGCTGATTTGTCCCGCACATAGTCATTGATGTCATCGGGAATCGCATGGACCCCGGAGCCGCAGTCGACCAAGATTGTCGTGGACCGATTGTCGATACTCAAGCTTTCCCAGCGGTGATTGTGCATTTTGGAAGGAGCCACGGGGGTGTCGGGTACGGACTGTACTGGCACTTGCGCAGCACACGGGTACGCAGATGAGAGAATCAGTGGACGCCGACAGCGACTCTTGCAGCGACTCGGATTGCTCTCTCTCCCGCCCCCCGGGCCGGACCGGCCACAGAGGATGGTCCTATTTCTCCTGCTGCTTTCTTCTTTACACAATCCACACACAGCATCTGCCGAGGCCCTGGAAGTCCTCGGTAGACGAACCGAGAACGCTACCCTGTTAGCTGTTGGAATTGTGTTGTTTTGCTTGGTCCTTGTGTAGAAATCTATTTTATGTGAGATTCCCCTCGGAAGCGAGGAGATGAGTGTTCTCACGCAGAAGAGAACTCAAGAAAGAACTTCGAATTCCAGTTCCATCCATTTGGTGCTCTGATGACCCCTCGCTCGGCCTCGCTCTTTGTCCCTCTCTCTTTCCACACCGTCTAGTAATCACTGATCGGCTTTGCTGCTGCCTCACCCTTTCCCAACTCGCTTTCTTAATACTCTGCTGCAATCAACGACTACGCTATGTTCTAGCATTTCTCAGGGTGGTAATGCTTCACGTCACTAGTAAAGAAGATGATCATACCGCGGAGGTTCTTCGCCGCCTCATGATGTCGTTGTTCGAACTTCTGATACATAGAACCATGTTTATAAACCGCTGCGAGTAAGAGGGCAGACCCCAATCTGATCTTTTGCAATCCGGGCATTCGTCTCTCTTTGCGTGCCACCAAGCCATCGCCTCATTTGTCTTGCCCATTGTTCAACAATTTCTTCGACCCACGTTGCATGCTCATTACACCACCCCTCCCCACGATGCGCTGCTCGATGATGTCCGTTCTCCTCCTCACCGTCTTAGCCCCGCTTTTCGGCGAGTCCAGCCCGTGAAGTTCGGGTTTGTCCTCTCCCTGATCTAGTTATCAACAGGTGTTGTGTACGCCGCACCTAATGCGCCTCCAGACATTCAACTCAGAGGCCAAACATCTAGTACGACTTCGTTTGGGCCCATCAGGTGGTTTACAGAGAGAGCCATTCCTTCCCCAGCCTGAGTTTCATAGTGTATGTTGAATGAATCAATGTCCGGGAAGCAATGGGTGGCCGGGACCCCGTTTTTTGAATCCTTCCTATCCAACTCGTTGCTGGAAAAATTTACCTCTTTTTCGCACGTTTTCCCTAGGACATTTCTGTACACAGGTACAGTAGACGTGTACCCCTATATTTACCAAGTTCTACCTGGTGCATCACATCGGCCATTGCCGGTTGGTACCGACTGCATCCGCTTGCTGGTGGCTGATGCAAAGGCCACTTCGAGGACAAAAAAGTGAGGATCACTCAAAAAAGGAAACAGGCGGAGCGAGTGAGGCTGGTTATTAACTTATTATGATAGCACTCGCCAAAGGTGTCAAGACTTCTCTCGGACATCTCGGACATGTACTGTATTGTGTACGTAATTGGAGTTGACTTGCATACTCATCACGAGATTAAGAGGCGCAGAACCTAGTAGTAACTTACTAAGAATAAAGCTACCTGCTGTCTTCAGCCAAGCAATCGCATCCATGGAGACCCAGTGCGTCCAAACTTGAATGTCACTACAACCCAATCAACACACACAGCCCCAAACGAGGGGTTTCGCGACCGTGGGCTCGGGTCGTCGTCGTCGCCATTACGCAGCTGCTGATTGCGTCCTGACATGACTCATGAGTAAACCACATACGACGACTATTACACAGGGATACTATACTGTAGTGGGAATTCCCAAAGTACCAAGTGAGGGTGTTACGTGGGGGGTGAGCTGATCCGGAGCCATCAGCTGCGACACACGGTGTGTCTCGGTCCACAGATCTGAGTGGCAGCTTATGATACTCCTCGGAGGCCCTCGGTGTAAGATATGTAGGCCGCGTATCTTCATCATGACAATGGTTGGCCGCGCCCCAAACAGAACGTTCCTGTAACCTGGCCTGGCCGCATCCACGAGCACGACGGGGAGACCTTTCCCTGGCCCACTTAAAGGGGAGGGTGGCAAAGAAGCAAGTATTCTAAACGCAGAAATTCAAGACCGACACCATGGAACCTCAGAAAGCGTCGACGTTGTCAGAAAAATCTTGAAAGTCAGATAGTGCCATCAAAATTGATCTGGGTTCGTCGTGTGGCGTTAGTTGTAACTTTTGAGTCTATTGAGAGCGCGCCATATGTAAGCAAGCTATTATTGATGCTGCCATAGTCGATGAGAATTTCTCTCATCGTCTTAGAAACTAGGGAAGGAGGGAAGCCCGTTTGATGGTACATTGTCTGGTGAGAATGATGTACAGTCCAGGCGAGTCCTGGCCGCAGATTGGCTTGGGGTTCCGCCGGTAAAAAAAAAGCCGTCGGCGGAAAGACTGCGGCGCCGAAAACATTACAGTAAGGGGCATTGTTACGATCCCGAGTTACAGTAGCCTCAGTGAGGGACAGACTGCCGTGGCATGACTAAGCGACCAACAGTTTCCACAGTTCATCATGTCGCATATGTATATGTTCAGTGGTGGCGCCAACTACGAAAGCGTGTGAACCAGGATCTTGTGCGGTATACAGTCCGGAGCCGATTGATCAAAGAAAAGGGCAACGATAGCTGTGCATGCACAGTGCTGGAAGGACTATTCCACTTTAGATGCTTGTAGCATGTGGGCACGAAACAGACATTAAGCTTATTTGGGAGACGCAGGCTCTAGTGCTCCGTGATCGCGGTATAAATATTGCATCTACGAAGCAGCCTGTACGTGTCGTCATTGGGGAATGGTTTTAAGCTGCGCGAGGGATCAACATATTAAATGAATGGTAGGAAACCATGTGCGCACCTGGAGTCCATGAATGCCCTCAATTTCCTTCTTAAGGACCTCGTTCACAAGACGGTGTTGCTTCACCACCGGGATCCCCTTAAACGCCGTGCTCGCGATAGTAATAGCGTAGAATGTCCCACACCCCCCTGCGCAACAATTGGACTAACTAGGACAGCAGTCATGGGAACTGAGCGGCGCACCGGAGACGTCCTGTACGAGCAGCTCGGATGGTTGGAAACGTTCTGACAGCTTGTCGTAAATATCCTGTTCCCCTTTTTCGAGTTTGGAAGAGAACGACGACGACGACGACGACGCCACAGATTGAGTGTGGGTGTATGGGCGAGCCTGGCGTAGTGATGGCTGTACAACCCTTCGCATGACGGCGGAGAACATGATGGAGCGGTGTAAAGAGGCAGTCAACTGTCCGTCGGTCCGGTCAACTTGAACTCGACTCGTCAGATGCCCGCTGGCCTGTTTGCGCGCACGTTCCGCCTCCTCCCAAAGGGCCCAGTCGGCGCCGCTTCTCCGTGCCATCGCGGACTGCACCGGCTGCGTTTCGGTTTCCCTTCTGCGACTCACGTGGCGTCATCAACTCACGCGTCACGCGCGGCGACACGTCCGTACTCATTCGTCAAGCTTTCCAAGCCCTGGCCGGGTGCTACCTCTGCACTCGAGCCGCGTTTCTTCTCGTCCAATGGTACTATGCAGCTTCCTGCAGCAGAGCTTCCGGTGCTCTCCCCGCCAGCGGTCGGGAACTGGCTCCTGCTTTCGTCTGCACTCGTCATTGCGGTCATCGTCGTCGGGGGCGTCACGCGGCTCACCGAGTCCGGGCTGAGCATCACCGAGTGGCGGCCCATTACTGGCGTTCTCCCACCGCTCTCACGGGCGGAGTGGGAGAGCGAGTTTGACAAGTATAAAGCAACGCCCGAGTTCCGCTTGTGCGCTTTCTGCCCGTGCTATCTGTACGCCCTACTAACAGCTCCAAACGCAGACTGAACTCGCGCATGGCGCTGGACGACTTCAAGTCGATCTACTACATGGAGTGGGGCCACCGCGTCCTGGGCCGCACCGTCGGCCTCGCATTTGTCCTCCGCTGGCCTACTTCGCCGCGCGCGGGAGGCTCGCGCGCACCCTACGTACTCCGCTCCTGGGTATGGCTGCGCTTCTCGGCGCACAGGGCGCGCTCGGGTGGTACATGGTACGCTCGGGGCTAGAGGAGCCGGTCGCGGGCGGCGGCGGCGCGGACAACGCGGTACCGCGCGTGTCGCAGTACCGCCTCGCCGCGCACCTCGGGGCTGCACTTGCGCTCTACGCGGGCATGTTCGCCGCTGCGCTCTCCGTCACGGCCGACTGGCGCTTTGCGCGCGACGGTACGTGGGGACGGCTGCGCGACGGACGTACGTGGGACGGTGTGCTGCGCAACCCGCTCGTGCGCCGCTTCAAGGCGCACGCCGCGATCGTGACAGGGCTCGTCTTCCTTACCGCGTTATCCGGTACGTCCTATGCCCCTTTCTAGCGTGCGTGCGTGGGTCTGAACCCGGGGCCCAGGTGCGTTCGTCGCTGGTCTCGACGCGGGCTTGGTCTATAACGAGTTCCCACTGATGGGCGGGCGCCTCGCGCCTCCTTTGGACGAGCTCCTGTCGCCCAGCTATGCGGACGCCGCTGACGGGGGCAAGGGCACGTGGCGCAATCTGTTCGAGAATCCGACGACGGTGCAGTTCGACCACCGCGTGCTCGCGATGACGACGTACCTCGCAACCGTGCTGCTTTTCGCATCGACCCGGCGCGCAGCCGTGCGCGCGGCGCTCCCCCCACTTGCGGTGCGCGCCACGGCGGCCGCGTTTGCGATGGCGAACGTGCAAGCGGCGCTCGGTATCTTCACCGTTGCTCTACCTCGTGCCGGTACCGCTCGCCGCAACGCACCAAGCTGGCAGTGTTGCGCTGCTCTCGGCCGTGCTCCACGTCCTCCTGGCACTACGCAGGCCAGGCGCGGCTGCGCGTGCGTGGCGACAGGCGAATTTGGCGCGACAGGCGGCAGCAAAAGCCAAAGTTACCAAGTGAATCATCTATCCACGTTTTTTCCTACATGACACTGTAGATGGGGAGAGAGGGCTGCTGCATTGTTACATTTGATATAGTCTACCACCACTCACGTGTCCGTAAAATATACACTATCACTAACATCTCAAGCTTCGATTCCCCGTGAAGAGATACAATATACAAAAGCGTCAGATCCTTTCACCAATAGTCGGGGAGGAAGTCCCCATTGAAGATAGCAAACTCGCAGCGGGAGAAGGGAGAGAATCAGTGGTAACGGATAGTGAACTCGTAACTGGGGAGGGCGGGAATTGAGCGCCGGATATCGAACTCGCAGCGCAGAGGGAAAAATCAGAGGCACCGGATAGCACACTTTCGGGTCGGCTTGGGGGCATCGTTGACGCTTCTGGGTGTTGGTGTAGCCCCGGATGAGGTAGCCACCACTTGGCGGCAGGGGATTGAGGGCACCCGTCGAACAGGGTGGGTGCGTTTTGAATGAGGTCTTCCATAACGAGTCGCTTTGAGAGAATCAGTTGGAAAATCACAACAAGTCGACGAAGTCGTTGTAACGTGCCTTAGCGTGAACGCCACCTTCCAAGATTGTATTCCCTCGAAAAACAGAATAGCAGAACTGAGCAGCGAGCGTCTTCACGTTCATTGCGTTCTTGTCCGAATGAGATGCAACACGGAAGAGATGAAGCAAAAGAGCTTCTAAAGATGCCCAGTGAATTGGATGTAGCTTTTGTATCTTAGATCGCAATACGGAGCAATCATTTTCGGTATATCTAGCTATACGTGACATCAGAACGTGGATGTAGATGAACGTGCAAATGCACCAAGATCCCTTACCTCTATTCTTTCTGTATTGTCTACAATCTTCCAAAGAGGGCGTGAACAGTGGCTCTGGGAGGTCCCGGAGGTAGAGCTAGACGATCTGAAGTTGACAATTGACGCGTTTGCAATGGTTGCAATGGCTCACCCCGAGAAGCATTGCAACGGAATATATGTCGTCTGTAGAAGCGAATGAAAATGTCTTTTCACTTTCGAACCTGCGCCTCAACTAATTCGGAGTTCATGTCAACCGGTAAATTGGTCATTGAGGTGGATCTTACTGGCCTGTAATACATTTGCGTCGTATATAGAACCAACCTGCGACAATAAATAGGAATCCAAACGCATGCATCGACCAACTTACCGAATATATCTTGTGAGTATCTAGACCCCTCTTCTCGACTTCTTCGATGCACATTCTAATCACTTTCGGAACATAGTCTCGATTGGTCGTAAGGTTCACCAGGGGGACACCGAAAATCAAGTTCGAATACGCGTTGGGACGATAGTTGCAGTAGAGAGTGAGCGGAGGAATAGAATAGGAAAGGGCGTGGCCGAAAGACGCTCTCAGATCGGACGTATCTGTCCCGGCTAAGGATGTCTCGACTTCTGCGCTCGTACTCATTGCCTGTTTGACATGCGTTGTGCATGCCGTGCTGTACGCCGTGTCAAATTCTCGAAAATGTCATGAGGGCTTAACAGCACTGACGTCAGACCATCCATATATTTAACAAGAACATTCTTGACGGTTGGCGTGAAAACGAGTCCTTCAAGACACTGCGTTTTTGGTGTAACATTGAACAATATCTTAGCATAGAACGTCACTCACATCATATCCGTCCTCAAGATTCTCGACCCTCTTCAATCGAAATGTATTGAGTAAGGCAACGGCACTCCTGCAGTCATCGTCGGACACTAATTCAGAGGGCTAATTCAGCAAACCAAGTTAGGACCTTTGGATGATATCGGCGATACCTTCCTCAGACTTGGAAGGCTCACGTCCCTCCAAATCCTCCTGCCGACCATCCCCGTTTCCAGACCTTTTGTTCGGACCGTCCTGAGAATGTTGACGGGGGTGATGTTTCTTCAAGTATGCTTGCTGGAGCTTCAAGATTGTGTTCTCCGCATGGTTGGCATATTTCGCGGCGGAATCCTCGAGACTGCCCTCAACCCGCTTTCGTGTCCGATCTCCCGTTTGCTTTCGGATGTCCCCATTATCAGAACAGGGCCTCCCCCCAAAATGATAGTTTCTGGCTTGCCTTCAATGTTGCGAGGGGTTTAATCACGTCGTTGTCTAAAATCTCCACAAAAGCCTGTTGGGTGTTGGCTTCTGCAACGGCTGTCTGCCCCAAGCTGCGGTTTAGAATGTGCAAACGCGTACCCCCTTCCAAACTGTCTCTCACTTTATCCCACGCTGTTCTCGTTGTAGTTGGTTCGGCGCGTGGGTCGAATGGGGCATCAACAACCGTTGCCTCACGATGGAGTTTGCGCAAAGAACTGATACTTGAGGGGAAATAAATCAGCCCGGATACGAGGCAGGTTCAATTTTTGGAAGACAACTGACTAGGATACCTCAATTCTTCGCCTGAAAATTGAGGGGTTAGTACAATAAGACTCGGATGACATTGACGGACCTCTCTTGGAAGAAAGCCAAATAACGATCTGCGATAATTTCGAGTTGGATATCGAATTGAGTGAGGAGACTGTTCGAGTGACTCTCTAGAAACACTCTAGACTGAGGTTCTACGGATATGAAAGACATCCGATGATCGGAGGTTGCCGGAGACTGCAGAGGCGAGGGCGTTTGTTGTTCAAACAAGGCGAACCTTGACGCATACTTTCTCAGGCCTTCAGCTTCAGCGCCAGTAAGTTAACAGTAAAAGTTGACGCGTTGAGTCGTTGACGAAAGGACTTGTCTTGGGACTTGTACGTATTTGATGAGATGCATTTACTAAGTTGGTACAACTTGAAGGCCAGTACAACCCGTGTCGCAGTACCCGGGACTGCACTCGCGCTCTTCGCGGGCATGCTCGCCGCTGCGCTCTCCTTCACGGTGGTCTAGCGCAAGCAGTGCGTGAGGCCGGCTGCACGACGTACGTATATGGGATGGTGTGCTGCGCAACCCGCTCGTGTGCCGCTTTAAGACGCACGCCGCTATCGTTACGGGGTTAATCTTCCTTACCGCGTTATCCGGTACGTCCTATGCCCCTTTCTAGCGTGCGTGCGTGGACCTGAACTCGGGGCCCAGGTGCGTTCGTCGCTGGTCTCGACGCGGGCTTGGTCTATAACGAGTTCCCACTGATGGGCGGGCGCCTCGCGCCGCCTTTGGACGAGCTCTTGTCGCCCAGCTACGGGGACGCCGCTGACGGGGCCAAGGGCACGTGGCGCAATCTGTTCGAGAATCCGACGACGGTCCAGTTCGACCACCGCGTGCTCGCGATGACGACGTATCTCGCAACCGCGCTGCTTTTCGCATCGACCCGGCGCGCAGCCGTGCGCGCGGCGCTCCCCCCACTTGCGGTGCGCGCCACGGCGGCCGCGTTTGCGATGGCGAACGTGCAAGCGGCGCTCGGTATCTCCACGCTGCTCTACCTCGTGCCGGTACCGCTCGCCGCAACGCACCAAGCTGGCAGTGTTGCGCTGCTCTCGGCCGTGATCCACGTCCTCCTGGCACTACGCAGGCCAGGCGCGGCTGCGCGTGCGTGGCGACAGGCGAATTTGGCGCGAGAGGCGGCAGCAAAGGCTAAGGTTCCCGCGTGAATTATCTATCCACACTTTCTTCGTTTTTCATACATACGTTCCATTGTCATATCGTCACCACCACTCACTTGCGTGCCACTGCCGACTAAACATTCGTGAAATACACAACTACTAACTAACACGAGCTTCGATTCTCCAAGAAGTGATACAATATACAAAAGTCCCGTCAGATCCTTTCACTCATAGTCGGGGAGGAAGTTCCCATGGAAGATAGCAAACTCGCAGCGGGAGAAGGGGGAGAATCAGTGGTATCGGATAGTAAACTCGCAGGGGAGGGCGGGAATTCAGCGCCGGATATCGAACTCGTGGCGCAGAGGGAAAAATCAGAGGCACTAGATAGCACACTCTCGGGTCGGCTTGGGGGTATCGTCGGCGCTGCTGGGTGTTGGTGTAGCCCCGGATGGGGCAGCCACCACTCGGCTGCAGGTGCGGACTGAAGGGAGGACACAGCCTCCGGCGGCGAACCGTTCCGCAATGTCTCGACCGCCTGAGCTCCGGGAATGACCTGCTCTTGCGTAGTTGTCTCCGCTTCTTCCATAGGGGTCTGTGACAACGAAAGTCCCAGCAGGGATGTGAGGCGCCCCTCCACAGGGGAATCCGACTGTGATGTGGAGAAAGAGGATTGAGGTGGGGGTTCGTCAAACAGGGTGTACGCATTTTGAATGAGATCCTCCATGACCAGTTTCTTTGAGACAATCAGTTGGAAAAATCACGACAAGTCGCTGTAACGTGCCTTTGCGTGAACACCACCTTCCAACACTGCATTCCCACGAAAAACAGTATAGCAGAACTGAGCAGCGAGCGCCTTCACGTTCATTGCGTTCTTTTCCGAATGAGAGGCAACAAGCAAGAGATGCTGCAGAACAGCTTCTAGAGATGCCCTGTGAACCGGATGTAGTTCACGGATCCTCGATCGCAATACGAAGCAATCGTTTTCGGTATATCTAGCTATACACGACATCAGAACGTGGATGCGGATGAAACGTGTGAGTGAACGAAGACCGCTTACCTCTATTCTGTCTGTATTGTCTACAATCTTCCAGCGAGAGCATAAGCAGTGGCTCTGGAAGATCCCATAGGTAGCGCTAGATGATGGATCAGAAACGAAGTTGAGAATTGCCCATTTGCAATGGCTGCAACGGCTGACCTTGAGAAGCATCGCAACGGAATGGATGTTGTCCGTAGAATCGAACGAAAATGACTGTTCGCTTTCGAACCTGCGCCGCAACTGAATAAGAATTCGTGTCAGCTGGCAAATCGGTCATTGGGATAGATCTCAACTGGCCTGTAGTATATCTGCATCGTATATAGAACCGACCTGCGACACTAAACGTGAATCCAAACAGATTGCCCGACCTACTTACCGAATATATTTTGTGAGTATCCAGACCCCTCTTCTCGACTTCTTCGATGCACATTCTAATGACTTTCGGCACATCAATAGTAAGGTTCACCAGGGGAACACCGAAAATCAAGTCCGAATATGCGTCGGGGCGATAATTGCAGTAGAGAGTGAGTGGAGGAATAGAAAAGGCAAGAGCGTGACCCAAAGACATTCTCAGACCAGACGTATCTGCTCCGGTTAAGGCATTCTCAACTTCTGCGCCAGTATTTGTTGCCAGGTTGCCACGCTTTGTGCATGCTTCACTGTATACCGTGTCAAATTTTCGAAGATTTCATGAGGACTTGACAGCACTGACGTCAGACCATCCATATAATTAACAAGAGCGTCCATGACGATTGGCGTGAAAACGAGTTTTCCAAGACACTGCCAGTGCCGTTTTTGGTCATTAAACAATATCATCCTAGAATAGAACAACGCTCACGTCATATCCGTCCCCCAGATTCTCGACCCTCTTCAATCGAAACGTATTGAGCAAGGCAACGGCTCTCCTGCAATCGTCGTCGGACACTGATTCAGAGGGCTAATTCAGCAAACCAAGTTGGGATCCATGGGTGGTATTGGCAATACCTTCTTCAGACTTGGAAGACTCAAGTCCCCCTAAATCTTCCTGCCGACCACCAAATAGGGCCGAGACCTTGTTTCCAATCCTCCTGTTCAGACCGTCCTGATAACCTTGCGAAACGTCGGTTGGCTGAGCATATTGACGGGGGTTATGTTTCTTTAAGTATGCCTGCTGGAGCTTCAAAATTGTGTTCTCCGCATGGTCGGCATATTTCGCGGCGGATTCCTCGAGACCTTCCTCAACCCGCTTTCTTGTCCGATCTTCCGTTTCCTTTCGGACGACCGACCCCATCATCAGAACAGGGACTCTCGCCAAAATGAGAGTTCCTGGCTTGCCTTCAACGTTGCGAGGGGTTTAATTACGTCGTTATCCAAAATATCCACGAAAGCTTGCTGGGTTTTGGCTTCTGCGACGACTGTGGACCCCAATCCGCGGTGTAGAATGTGCAAACACGTACCTCCTTCCAAGCTGTCTCTCACTTTATCCCACGCAGTTCTCGTTGTGGTTGGTTCGGCGCGTGGGTCGAATGGGGCATCAACAACCGTTGCCTCACGATGGAGTTTGCGCAAAGAACTGATACTTGAGGAGAAAGAAATCAGCCCAAATACGAGGCAGGTTCAATTTTCGTGTGACTGACTAGGATACCTCGATTCTTCGCCTGAAAATTGAGCGGTTAGTACAATAAGACTCGGATGATATTGACGGACCTCTCTTGGAAGAAAGCCAAATAGCGATCTGCGATAATTTCGAGTTGTATATCGAATTGGGTGAGCAGACTGTTCGAGTGGCTCTCTAGAAACACTCTGGACTGGGGTTCAACCGATATGAATGACATGGGAGGTTGCCGGAGAATGCAGAGGGCGCCTTTGTTGGCCGAAACGAGGAGCCATGGGTCAAAATTTCTCAGGCCTTCAGCTTCAGCGCTTCAGCTGCAGCGCATCGGCATCAGTAAAAGGTACTCGTTGACGAAAGGATCCGTACGTCATTAATGCGTCATTGATGAGACGCGTGTTCGGCTGAGAGCACCAACTTGGTATGATAATGCCGCGGCGCGGTCACGGCACCGCCTCCGAGTCGCCGGGACTGCACTTGCGCTATACGACTGCTCTACGCGGGGCCCGGGCATGTTTGCCGCTGTGCTCACCGTCACGGCGGATTGGCGCTTCGCGCGCGATGGTACGTGGGGTTGGCTGCGCAACAAATGTACGTGGGACGGTGTGGTACTCAACCGCTCGTGTGGCCTTCAAGCTCCAAGCTTCAAGATGCACGCCGCGATCGTTACGGGGCAGTTCAAGTTACGGTGCTCGTCTTCCTCGCCACATTATCCGGTACGACCGTCTTCTTCGGCGGCATTTCTAGCATGTGAGCTTGCGCGCAGGTGCGTTCGTCGCTAGGCTCGACGCTGGTTTGATTTACAACGAATTCCCACTAATGGACTGGCGCCTCGCGCTGCCCTTGGACAAGCTCTTGTCTCCCAGCTACGCAGACGCCAGCGACGAGAGCAAGGGCACGTGGCTCAATCTCTTCGAGAATCCGACGACGGTGCAGTTCGACCACCGTGTGCTCGCGACGACAACGACGTATCTCGCAACCGCGCTGTTGTTTGTGTCGACCCCAAGGCCGACCCGGCGCGCAGCCATGCACGCGGCGCTTGGTATCTCCACACTGCTCTACTTGTGCCGGTGTTGCTCGCCGCAACAAACCAAGCCGGCAGTGTCGCGCTGCTCTCGGCCGTGTTCCACGTCCTCCTGGCACTACGCAGGCCAGGCGCCGCTGCGTGTGCGTGGCGGCAGGCGAATGGCCCGTGACTCGGGCCGTGAGGCGACAGCAAATGCGCTTGAGTTATTATTTACAGTACTCTTTCCATAGAGATTTCGTGTTTGATATTGTAGATGGGGAGGGATGGCTGCTGCGTCGTTCCATTGTCATATAACTCACCACCACTCAGTGGCATGCCAACTACACATCCGTAAAGTACTGATTAACACCTCGCGCTTCGATTCCCCATGAAACCGAGAAACTGTTTTCGTCTGCTGCACCCACATCCGCATATCCTTGCTACCTGTGGTGTAGATTAAACGGAGGCTTCCAGAGATACAATATACAAGGGGCGTCAGAACCTTTCACTAATAGTGGGGGAGAAAGTCCCCATTGAAGATAGCAAAGTCGCAGCGGGAGAAGGGGGTGAATCAGTGGTACCAGATAGGAAACTCGCAGCGGGGGAGGAAGGAAATTCGGTGCCGGATATCAAACTCGCGGCGGAGAGGGAAAAATCAGAGGTACTGGATAGTGCACTCTCGGGTCGGCTTGGGGGGATTGTTGGCGCTTCTGGGCGTTGGTGTAGCCCCGGATGAGGTAGCCACCACTCGGTAGCAGATGTGGGTGGAAGGGATACAACCTCTAGCGGCGAACTATCTAACAATGTCTCGACCGCCTGAGTGCCTCTTGCCCAGGGAATGACCTGCTCTTGCGTAGTTGTCCCCGTACCATCCTTGAGGGTCTGTGACAACGAAAGCCCCAGTAGGGGTGTGAGGCGCCCCTCCACAGAGGTATCCGAATGTGATATGGAGAAAGAGGATTGGGTAGACGTAGGGATCCCTTCAACAAAGCCTGGACGATGTCGGGTAGTAGAACCCCCGGATTGTGACAACTCAGGACTTAAAACAGACCCGTAAGGCGAGGTAACACACGGAGGAGTGCGCTCGTCAAACATGGTGTGCGCGTTTTGAATGAGATCCTCCATAATCAGTTTCTTCGAGACAATCAGTTGGAAAAATCACAAGAAGTTGTCGCAACGTGCCTTCACGTGAACACCACCTTCCGAGACTGTATTCCCCCGAAGGATAGTATAACAGAACTGGCCAGCGAGCGCCTTCACGCTCATTGCGTTCTTGTCCGAATGAGAGGAAACAAGAAAGAGATGCCGCAAAACAGCTTCTAGAGATGCCCTGTGAACTGGATGTAGTTCACGGATCTTCGATCGCAACACAGAGTAATCGTTTTCTGTATATCTAGCTATACGCGACATCAGTATGCGGGTGTCACTGAAATACGCGAGGGTGTTAAGTCCGCTTACCTCTATTCTGTCTGTAGTTTCTATAATCTTGCGAAGAGAGGACAAGCAGTGGCTCTGGAATATCCCAGAGGTAGTGCTATAAATGAACCTAATGAATTGGCGCGTTTGTAAGGTTGCAAGGGCTGACCATGAGAAGCATCGCAACGGTATGGATGTTGTCCGTAGAGCTGAACGAAAATGACTGTTCATTTTCGAACCTGCGCTGCAACTGAATGTGAATTCACGTTAGCTAGTAGGTTGTTCATTGGCATGGGTTACACTGGCCTCTAGTACTTCTGGGTCGTGTGGATGACCCACCTACGACACTAAACATGATTTGTGGATCCAAATACACGCCTTGACCGACTTACCCAGTATATTCCTTTAGTATTCAGACCCCTCTTCTCGACTTCTTCAACGCACATTCTAATTACTTTCGGAACATTGTCTCGATTGGTCGTAAGGTTCACCAGGGGGACGCCGAAAATCAAGTTCAAATATGCGTTGGAACGATGGTTGCAGTAGAGAGTGAGTGGAGGAATCGACAAGGAAAGGGCATGGCCGAAAGACGCTCTCAAACCGGACGTGTCTGTTCCGGCTAAGGCGTTCTCGACTTCCGCGCTAGTACTCATTGCCAGGTTGCGATGCCTTGTGCACGCTGTGCTGTATGCGTCGTCAAATTCTCGAAGATTCCGTGAAGGGTTAACAGCACTAACGTCATACCATCCATATATTTATCAAGAACGTTCTTGACGGTTGGCGTGAAAACGAGTCCTTCAAGACACTGCAATTTGGTGTAACATTGAACAGTATCTTAGCATAGAACAACACTCACGTCATATCCGTCCCCAGATTCTCGACCCTCTTCAATCGCAACGTATTGAGTAAGGAAACGGCCCTCCTGCAGAGATCGTCGGCCACTTACTCAGAGGGCTAATTCAGTAAACCAAGTTGAATCCATGAATGATATTGGCGATACCTTCTTCAGACTTGGAAGGCTCAGGTCCCCCTACATTTTTCTGCCGGCCACCAAATTGGGCCGAGGCCTTGTTTCCAAACCTCCTGTTCGGAACGTCCTGAGAATATTGCGAAACGTCGGTTGACTGAGGATATTGACGGGGGTGATGTTTCTTCAAGTATGCCTGCTGGAGCTTCAAAATTGTGTTCTCCGCATGGTCGGCATATTTCGTGGCGGATTTCTCGAGACCTTCCTCAACCCGCTTTCTTGTCTGATCTTCCGTTTCCTTTCGGATAGCCGATTATCAGAAAGGCCAAAACGAGAGTTCCTAGCTTGCCTTCAACATTACGAGAGGTTTAATCACGTCGTTATCCAAAACATCCACGAAGGCCTGTTGGGTTTTGGCTTCTGCAACGGTTGTGGGCCTCAAGCCGCAGTCCGAATGTGAAAACGCGTACCTCCTTCCAAACTGTCTCTCACTTTATCCCATGCTGCTCTCGTCGTAGTTGGTTCGGCGCGTGGGTCGAATGGGGTATCAACAACTGTTGCCTCACGATGGAGTTTTCGTAAAGAACTGATACTGTAGGAGAGAGACATCAGCCTAAGTTCAGATACGTGACAGGTTCAATTTTGATAACTGACTAGGATACCTCAATTCTTCGCCTGAAATTTACAGAAGCGGTTAGTGCGATGCATGAGACACGGATAACATTGACGTACCTCTCTTGGAAGAAAGCCAAATAGCGATCTGCGATAATTTCGAGTTGTATATCGAATTGGGTGAGTAGATTGTTTGAGTGGCTCTCTAGAAACACTCTGGACTGAGGTTCTACGGATATGAAAGACATATGAAGTTGCCTTTGGAAGTTGCCGGAGACTGCAGAGGGCGCTTATGTTAGTCGAAACAGGCAGGAGCCCATATTTTCTCAGGCCTTCATTGCTCTCAAGTCAGCAAAAGTTGACGCGTTGAGCCGTTGATTTGAGTCGTTGACGAAAGGACTCGTACATATTTGCGTGTTCGGCGGCACTCAGATCACGGAGAGTACCAACTTGGTAAGTTACGTGACGCAGTACCACGCTTGTCGCAGGACCCGCCTCGCCGCGCATCTCAGGACTGCACTCGCGCACCACACGGGCATGTTCGCCGCTGCGCTCTCTATCATGGCGGTTCGGGCGCGATAGTACGTGGGGCCGGCTAAGCGACCGGCATATGTGGGATGGTATGCTGTGCAACCCGCTTCAAGACGCACGCCGCGATCGTTACGGGACCCGTCTTCTTCACCGCATTATCCGGTACGCCCATCCTCTTCCACTGTGAACTTGGGCCTAGGTGCGTTCGTCGCTGGGCTAGGGCACGTGACGAAATCTGTTCGAGAACCCGACGACTGTGCAGTTCGACTACCGCGTGCTCGCGACGGCGCTGCTCTTAGCGTCGGCCCCCGCGGTGCGTGCCACAGCCGCCGCGTTTGCGATGGCGAACGTGCAGGCGGCGCTCTGCCTCATGCCGGTACCGCTTGCCGCAACACACCAAACCGGCAGCGTCGCGCTACTCTCGGCCGTGCTCCACGTGCTCCTGGCACTGCGCAGGCCAAGCACCGCTGCGCGCACGCGGCGACAGGCGAATCTGGCGCGAGAGGCGGCAGCAAAAGCCAATAGAGGTTTCGTTTTTTCTGATACGTTCCATTGTCATATAGTCTATCACCACTTACTGGGGTGCCACTTCCGACTACACATCCGTAATATATACAACTACTGACTAGTTCCTCGAACTCCGATTCCCTGTAAAGAGACACAATATACAAAAGTGTCGTCAGAACCTTTCACTAATCGTTGAGGAGAAAGTCCCCATTGAAGATAGCAAACTCGCAGAGGGAGAAGGGGGAGAATCAGTGGTACCGGATAGTAAACTCGCAGCGGGGGAGGGCGGAAATTCAGCGCCGGATATCGAACTCGCGGCGGAGAGGGAAACATCAGAGGCACTAGATAGCACACTCTCGGGTCGGCTTGGGGGTATTGTCGGCGTTCCTGGGTGTTGGTGTAGACCCGGATGAGGTAGCCACCACTCGGTGGTGGATGTGGGTGGAGGGGACGCAGCCTCCGGCGGCGAACCATCCAACAATGTCTCGACCGCCTGAGTGCCTCTTACCCCAGGAATGACCTGCTCTTGCGTAGTGGTCTCCACGCCTTCCTTGAGGGTCTGTGACGACGAAAGTCCCAGTAGCGCTGTGATGCACCCCTTCACAGGGGTATCCGAATGTGATGTAGAGAATGAAGATTGGGTGGACGTGGAGCCCCCTCCAATAAGGCCTGGGCGATGTTGGGTAGTAGAGCCCACCTCAGCAGGTCGAGACAATTCAGGACTCGAAAACGAGCCGTAAGGCGAGGGAACAGTGCGCTCGTCAAACAGGGTGTGCGCGTTTTCAATGAGATCCTCCATAATCAGTTTCTTTGAGGGGGTCAGTCGGAGAAATCACAAGAAGTCGTTGCAACGTGCCTTCGCATGAACGCCGCCTTCCAACACTGCATTCCCCCGAAGGATAGTATAGCAGAACTGGCCAGCGAGTGCCTTCACGGTCATTGCGTTCTCGTCTGAATGAGAGGAAACACGCAAGAGGTGCCGCAAAAGAGCTTCCAGAGATGCCCTGTGAACCGGATGTAGTTCACAAATCTTCGATCGCAACACGAAGCAATCGTTTTCGGTATAACTAGCTATACGTGACATCAGGATGTGGATGTGAATAAAGTGTGCGAGAGTATTAAGACCTCTTACCTCTATTTTGTCTGTAGTTTCTATAATCCTGCGAAGAGAACATGAACAGTGGCTCAGGCAGATCCCAAAGGTAGCGCTAGAAATAAATGTAAAGAATTGACGCGTTTGCAATGGTTGAAATGACTGACCACGAGAAGCACTGCGACAGAGTGAATGTTGTCTGTAAAGCTGAACGAAAACGACTTTTCACTTTCGAACCGGCGCCGCAACTGAATGTGAGTTCACGTCAGCTAGTGAGTTATTCATCGGGATAGTTTTCACTGGCCTCCAGTACTTCTGCGTCGTGTGGATGACCCACCTATGACACTAAACACGAATACTAACACACGCCCTAATTGGCTTACCGAATATATTCCCTTAGTATTCAGGCCCCTCTTCTCGACTTCTTCGATGCACAGTCTAATTACTTTCGGCACATTGTCTTGATCGGCGGTAAGGTTCACCAGGGGGACACCAAAAATCAAGTTTGAATACGCGTTGGGACGATAGTTGCAGTAGTGAGTGAGTGGAGGAATAGAAAAGGAAAGGGCGTGGCCGAAAGACGCTCTTAAATCGGGCGTGTCTGTTCCGGCTAAGGCTTTCTCGACTTCTGCGCTGATACTCATTGCCAGGTTGCCATGCTTTGTGTATGTTGTGCTGTATACCGTGTCAAAGTCTCGAAGATCCATGAGGGCTTAACAGCACTGACGTCAAACCATCCATATATTTAACAAGAACATTCTGGACGGTTGGTGTGAAAACGAGTCCTTCAAGACACTGCATTTTTAATGAAACAATGAACAATATCTTAGCATAGAACAACACTCACGTCATATCCATCCCCCAGATTCTCGACCCTCTTCAATCGCAACGTATTAAGTAAGGAAACGGCCCTCCTTCGGCGATCGTCGGACACTTACTCAGAGGGCTAATTCAGCAAACCAAGTTGGGATCCATGAATGATATTGGCAATACCTTCTTCAGACGTGGAAGGCTCAAGTCCCCCCAAGTCCTCCTGCAGACCACCAAATTGGGCAAAGACCGAGACCCTGTTTCCAAACCTTTTTTTCGGAACGTCCTGAGAGTATTGCAAAACGTCGGTTGACTGAGCATATTGACGGGGGTTATGTTTCTTCAAGTATGCCTGCTGGAGCCTCAAGATTGTGTTCTCTGCATGGTCAGCATACTTCGCGGCGGACTCCTCGAGACCTTCCTCAACCCGCTTTCTTGTCCGATCTTCCGTTTCCTTTCGGATGACCCCATCATCAGAACAGGGACTCCTGCTAAAACGAGAGTTCTTGGCTTGCCTTCAACGTTGCGAGGGGTTTAATCACGTCGTTATCCAAAATATCCACGAGAGCCTGCTGGGTTTTGGCTTCTGCGACGGCTGTGGGCGCCAAGCCATAGTTTAGAACGTGTAAACGCGTACCTCTTTCCAAACTATCTCTTACTTTATCCCATGCGGTTCTCGTCGTGGTTGGTTCAGCGCGCGGGTCAAATGGGGCATCAACAATTGTTGCCTCACGATGGAGTTTTCGTAAAGAACTGATACTGTAGGAAGGAGACATCAGCCTAAGTTCAGATACGTGACAGGTTCAATTTTCGGACGATAACTGACTAGGATACCTCAATTCTTCGCCTGAAATTTACAGAAGCGGTTAGTGCGATGCATGAGACACGGATAACATTGACGTACCTCTCTTGGAAGAAAGCCAGATAGCGATCTGCGATAATTTCGAGTTGTATATCGAATTGGGTGAGTAGATTGTTTGAGTGGCTCTCTAGAAACACTCTGGACTGAGGTTCTACGGATATGAAAGACATATGAAATTGCCTTGGAAGTTGCCGGAGACTGCAGAGGGCGCTCTTCAAATTGTTGGTTGAACTTTGAAACAGGCATGCATATTTTCTCAGGCCTCCAGCGCCTTTTTTTTTTGAACCGGCCTTCAGCTTCAGCTTCAGCGCTTCAGCGTCACTACTATTCAGAGTTAAACGCGTTGATGAAGGCATCCGCATTTGATAAGACTCGTGTTCGGTACTCAGAACCGTGACTCGGACATGGAGAGTACCTGGATTCAAAAAAAAAAAAAAAAGACATGGAGAGTACCACTGGCAACTCAGGACGACGGACGGGGATGTTGAACACCGCCGCATTATACGCCGTGACTAAGTTACACTCGCTCGTGATCTCAACTGAGTCTAACCTTCTCCACTGTCGACAGCTACAGCACTAGAAGTGACCATGCGCAATCTGTCAGTGCTCTCCGTGTTTATACTTACACGCCCCCCTCGCGCGTCAACATGACTCCAACAACTCTTGGACTTCAGCTTCATCCGTTGTGCAATTTGGACGTAGTTATGGGCGCACAATCCTGCCACGTTCTCATCTTCCATGTTCCATTTTGCGTTCCTTTTTGTGTTGAGCCCACGTCCAATCGAGAAAGTTTTCAACATTAAGATCCGGGTTCAATCATCGCCGCGGCGACCAGACTCCGAGTCCTTCCCGTCGGTGCCCGGCGTAACAGACGCCCCACAAGGGAAAAGATACGTGAGGCGTAATATAATATCAGTCTCTCGTATGGTGCATCTGTCGCTAGTGCCAGTAGAACATAAGACTGCCACATATTTTCGGGCTGGGTACTGACTCGGGTAGCCTATGGGTACTGTGCACTCGGGGTTATCGGTACTGATCGCGACAAAGTAGAGAAGGGAGCCTAAAATTTAGATCCAGGGTTTCTCGGAAGGAGTAGGGGAGGAGATCAGAGTAGATACTCTCATCGGGGACCGTCGTGAGTCCGTATTTGAAAGAGTTTGATCGCTTGATGTTCTGGTCTTCTCAGTTGCCTCAAGGCTCGTCAAGGTGCTTCGAGGCTGTTTAAGCTGCCCGGGGCACGTTTTCACGAAATGGGCAGTGAACGAGGGGCTATGGGTCGTTGGGTGATGCGAGTCGAAGTACAATAAACATCTGTAGTAGATTCTGTACCTCATAATATCGTATCAAAAGGTGTAACGATTAAGTTGCATCCAACTTCCCGCAGAAATGTGAACAGCACCGATAATCAAAATGTCGCTGCCCTGGAGATCACCTGGCCCGATCCTCCAGAGTTCGCATTGGTCATCGACACACCCCAGGATCTATTTCGCAGGCCTAGAAAGCAAACCTCAGTACATTTCTTCTTCATGTGGTAACATCGGAAGTCGAACTTAAAAAACAGAATCCACAGTTCGCCCAATCTGACGAGCGAAGCTCGTAGGCTCCCGTGTCGGAACCTAGCTTTTGAACTCCTAATAGCCGGGCGACTAAAATTCGCCGTGAATAATTTGGCGAGTGAACACACCAATCACGGCCACACCAACGGCAATGCGGATGACTTTTGAGCGAGCGGAGCTAGATGATTTGCGTCTCGGGGAATATGGCACCGACTGTCGGCCCGGGTGGATGCTGCAAGAGCCTGAGAAATGCCAAGCCTCCTGTCTTCACCCTCGAAAAAGATGGGCATCTGCAACTGTGCCCTCTCGACGTGCCGTCGTCTGTCAAGAGCACTGTGCGGGGACCACATCATCTGAGGGACAACCATCCCCCTGTCCACGATGCTGCAGTCAAGTAGCCAAATACCTGGTGGGCCAGAAAGCGGGGCTAGGATATGACGAGGGACGGTAGGCCATACCATTGGCCACGGCAGTGCGGTCAAGCAGCTAGCGAGTGGGCGTCGACCTGGTGGGTTGGATAACTGAGGGGTATGGGCAAGGACGAGATGGAGAAACATTTCCTCCCGGAGTAGGACGGGACGGCGTGTGAGGGAACAGAGGTGCTCTTCGGAGAACTTGACAAACTCGGAGGAAGAAATAAAGAAAAGGGTCAGAAGGACATATACATGATAGCGGGCTCTTCCTCACATGGCCGCCATTCACTTTGGGATAACGATATAGGGAGGATGAGAGTTCTTATGGTCCTCGTGTTGGACTGGTGGGCTTGAGAAGAGCTTGGACATCCAGGAATTGATCACAAACCAACAACCGTTGTAGACAGATACATATTTTCACCCAACTATCATCATCTTGAGGTGACACGGGAACCGCGATTGTTCGGATAGAGTTTGTTGCTTGTGGAAAAGAAATGAATGCTATGCATAAATCGCACAGTGTGTGAGGAAATGAACAACAAAATAAAATAAATATTGAGACCCGTAGGTCTACCACTCTGAAACAGCGTGTCATCCTTGTGCAGGGGCCATGCTAATCTTCTCTGTATCGTTCCAATTTTTTCGTATGCATCCCCGAAGGGAGCAATTCTTTATGGACAAGATGGAATGGCTCAGGTGGACTTTTGTATTTTGTTCAACCCGCGGGTTGTCGAGCGCACTTCCATTTTTGATATTTCCCCGAGTTGGATCCATTCCAGGTTCCGACATCATCTTTGATTTGACTCAGGTTCTGATCGTCGATATCCCGCCCTGATGCCCCCCGTAGACTAGTATTGTTCTCCCCGCTCTCACCTCCTTGATGTTTTCTAGTGATGACCCCCGGCTCGAGCGGATCTCCATCAGGTATTTGAATCCACCTGCTCAAGTTGATTGTCAATTTCCGAGTTCATTGATCGCTCAGAACTTCGTCAGAAGATCTCTATCTGTTGTTATAGTTTTCCACTGGGGCCCGGGGGTACAGACAACACCGAATGGCCGGAACTTCTCCACCCATTCACTGCTGTGCAGGCGCAGCGTGTATCCGAGATGTACACAGGGCACCTTGCTCTCGCACTCGAAAACGTCACCGCGGAGATGGTGGTGTTGCCAGCTCATGATTTTCTTTGCTTAGAAGGTTGCCGTCTGCCGTTGACGACTTCGCCGCTGTTCGCCGACTCTCTGATCGCCCCACAACCACTACGCGACTTTTCTGAAAGACTCGGATCCTACCCTCGCGTTCACAGTGCTATTTGCTTGTATATGTTATTGCCTGTCGCTCACTGACAAAGATTGGCGGTACTAAGTGGCAACCCTCAACAGGCGCGCTGCCAACTGGAAGGTATATGAGAACGTCGGACACAAATGGACGGGCGGCACAGTCAGGGATGGGGATACTGCCCTTCCACTTTGTTCCGTGCCATTTCTGCGGTCAAACTTTTAATAGGAACTGCCGAAATCGGGTTTTCAGAGGCCAGGGGGAGTGCAGGTGTATCAACGTCGCACCACTTCGTGTTCTCGCTATTCCCCGTCTCTCTTACCTCATGCGTTCACACACACTCTCACTCTCACACCTCTTACTGCACTCACTCTCGTCCCTTGTCGCTCGCCCTCCGTCACATCGCATCACCCATGTATACCCCCCAAAAATCCGTCACAACCCGCTCGTTCTCAGGCGGCCACATGTCCCCGTGACTCACACTCTTTCAAGTTGTCCACCATTCGATCACCTTGGCCGTGTTGTTATTTTCTCCATGCCTCGTGTTCGCCACTTGTTCCTCTCAGGCGGCCCTTGTGCCACACTCCCTTTCCCTACTTGTCTAGGGTATATAGTCGCCTTGCTTCTATTTCTCCACCTGCTTCTTGACGCCTCGGAATAGGATAGGCGTGCCCGGTACCCACCTTCCCCACCATAGCTTTGCGTGATTGTCCTGGAAGTCGGGCGAAGCACTGAAAGGCCAATCTCGTTGTTTGTCCTTGTTCTCGTCCTCTTGTTTCTTGAACTTCCCTCTGACCCTTTGAAATGGCAGGCTGCATGCGCATGTAGCGGCGCCCTCATGCGGACATCACTGGAATAAAGTATGCACCCACAACCCAGGTAGAACACCGGGTTATCAATGGTAAGCCTTCTCACCCGCTCACTCGGCAACCAAGCAGTGCAGCAGAGACCCTCCGGCGTCACAGGCCACGACTAGCTGACTCAGGATCACAGCACAGCCCTCGATACATGACACATCCGTTACTGTGTGTTCGGGAAATGCTATTACATTAGGGGTCTCCAGTGGTGCAGAATTCGCATGCACGCCATTTCGTCGTTCGCCAAAAGTTGGAAGCACCGCAGACAAGGTAGGAAATAAATCCATATATAGATTACACGTCATTTTTAATTCCACTCATTTTCCGTGGGAAAATACCTCGGCATTCAAACTCACTACCCCTGTTCTCGAAAGTCGACAATCACTCTTCCTACCGCTCGAGAGCACCGTTTCTCCCAATTCGTCCCCTGAAACCACATCAGCTTCACTATGAACACGGAATCGAAGATAATAATGGCTCATACTCATAGTACGTGTTCATGTTCAAGTTTGGTACTTTACTGGCGTGGAGTATTGAGCCCCATAGCAGAGAGTCAGAGACATGCAGCGACGTTCGACATCCTCCCAGACGATGTCCTTCGAGAAATATTTGCCTTCTGTGTACGCCTCCCCTACATTGACTTTGTTAAATGTATGGGGGAATGGCAAAGGCTAGTGCACGTCTGCCGAAGATGGCGACAAATCATATATGCATCACCACGCTACCTTGACCTGTCTCTGTACTGCTCAAGAGAAACGCATGTCAGGAATCTCGGTTGCTGGCCAGCATTTCCTATTGTCATTAGCAATCGCCATCAAGTTCCCGACCCAGGTGATGGATATATAGATTATGTCATTGCTCTACTCAAGCACCCCGATCGCGTACGCTTCGTTGACCTTTCATTAATGAGCTCGCAGTTAGGAAGGGCGGTCGCGGCGTTGCAGAAGCCATTTCCGGTGCTGACACATCTTGAGCTTCGTGCCAGGGTGGATGATGATGTGCCGGATGTACCAGCACCGGTCCTTCCTGGATTCTTGGGTGGCTCTGCCCCATGTTTACAGCTAGTCGAGTTGGTCCACATCCCCTTTCCGGATTTGCCCACGCTCCTTTTGTCGTCTCGTGACCTCGTTTCTCTCCACCTCGACGAAATACCTCCAACTGGTTACATTTCACCGGAGGCGATGGTTGCAGGTCTTGCCGTGTTGACCAGGCTCGAGACTCTTTGCTTTGGATTCCAATTTTCGAATTCTCTCCCCGACCAAAGGGCAAGGCATCCGGATCCCCCAACGCGAACTACCCTTATTTCTCTTATCAAGTTCGAATTCTGGAGGGGTCATATCGACTACTTGGAGGATTTCCTGGCCCAGCTCGACACCCCTCGACTCAAATCTTTCTGGACGTTCGTGGATCGGCTTGACTCTCTTCAGCTCCCACAACTTTCCTTGTTCATCGCTCGCACAGATACTCTCAGGTTTAGGCGTGCGCAAGTAAAACTCAGAAGTGAAACACTCAGAATCGACCTCGATCGACTTGAAGACGAGGAATTTGACCTTCAACCCCCTTTTACCTTTTCCGGCTCATTTGAATGGTCGGGTACCCACGTTGCACACGCATTCCACGTGCTTGTTCAAGTCTTCGCTATGTTTCCTAACTTGAATTATCTCCTCATTCATGCCAGTGAGGACCATCCAGGTTGGCAAGACGATATCGACACCACTGAATGGATGGCGTTCCTCCACCTATTCAGGGCTGTGGAGACGCTGCATGTATCTGGGAGGTTGGCATGCCAGGTTGCTCGTGCACTCGAAGACGTCCCTGCGGAGGCGGTCACCAAAGTGTTGCCATCTCTGCAAATGCTCATTTTTGATGACAAAGACATGCAGGTAGAATCTCCTGAGCATTTCGTCTCTTCGCGCCAGCTTTATGGGCATCATATAACCGTTGTCGACCTGGAAACACGAAGACGTGAAATGTGGCAAATTTACGCTTACCTTTGTAGGTTTCAGGAGAGAGAGGAGACGACGAGACGCAAATCGATTGGCCCCAGCCCGATAATATAGCATGTACATCCGTACGAATTTGATCGCAGTGGACTCATAGCCCTACACAAGTAGCGGGTGTCTGTTAACAATAGGCGGAAATGCACAGCTGAATGCCCGGCGAGGGCATGCAAGAATGGCGGCATGGTATACGACACCGAGGAGCCAACAGTGTTGCGCTCGTGGCGTTGTTTACCTGCACTGGTCCGTCTCCAGACTCATAATACTGTTTCCGCTGCTTTATCAGTGGTTGCTTAATGAATACGACTTCTGGCTTCCTATGTCTCACCCGGGCCATGAGTGCATGAGCCGTCACGCGTCACTGGCAGTTCCATTCTCTTCTTGCTTTCTCTCGCTATCTCTTTATATAAGGCCCTCTTCTTTTTTTTTTTTTTTTAGAAACTCACCTCAAGCTGTTTCCGTCCTTCACACTAGAACTTTCCTTGTCGATGCTCCGTATGCTCCGTATATGAAGCCATGCGTCTCATGATCATGTACCTTTCAGGCGTTTCCTGCGTCCACCTTTATTTTATATCACAGCCTCGTGTCTCGTTTCACTCCAGCCGCAACAACTGGTATATTGCTTCTGCGCTTGTGGACACCGCCGACCCGGAGGAGATGAGTACCGATGTGTTTCCAGAGCTCCACTTGATGACGAGGTCAATAACGAGGACTGCGACGCAGTGGGATCCGCAGAGCGCTTCCTCTCTTTGCGCCAGTTCTCTGGTCGACCTGTAACTACGGAAGACTCGGATGAGTTCGAGAAGGTTTTGTCCCCCTTTAGTCTACTTTTAGTCCATAGAAAGGGTCCTCCGTCCTGGACAATTCATGAGACGTAGGAGACGGTGATGCGCGAAATAAATATTTTGTCATGGCGGTTGCTAACAATGGCATAATTAGTCCTACACCGAAATGCTCGGCACTCAGCGAGTGACAGAGTGAATGCAGGGGCCACGGCACGATGACACCGATTCGGAGGGACCAAGAGCGTCAAGGCTAGCCTGAGGTTCGGGGCGGTCCGCTTAACATGGGACCTTGCATGGGACAGTGCATTGGTGTTAATATGACATGGCTTATAGAAACTAAGATTTCCACGCCGTGCAGACCCTAAGTAGAGTGCAGGAATCGGGATTTTTTTATATGTCAAAAGAGCACAAGAATTGCAAAGTGAGAGTGAGGAGATGACCAAAATAAATATTGAGACCCGTAGGTCTACCACTCTGAAACAGCGTGTCATCCTTGTGCAGGGGCCATGCTAATCTTCTCTGTATCGTTCCAATTTTTTCGTATGCATCCCCGAAGGGAGCAATCTTGTACGAACACGATGGAATGGCTCAGGTGAACTTCTGTATTTTGTTCAAGCCGCGGGTTGTCGAGCGCAGTGAGCGCACTTCCATTTTTGGAAAGACTCTGACTCTCACACGGCCACGGTCCACCGCACTGGCACTGGCTCAGTCAACTACTACTATCACCATCTTTCCAATATTTCCCCGGTGTCACAAGGACAATCGCCATTAGGCCTGGAAACGGTGACCAGGCTCCTTTAAATGATTATACTTTTTAATTTATTATTGATTGGACTCTGATGCCTCCGAGTCCCGTATACTAGTGTTGTCCATCCCACTCTCACCTCTTTGATGTTTTCTGGTGACGGCCCCCGGATCGAGCGGATATCCATCAGGTACTCGAATCCAACTGCTCAAGTTGATGGTCAGGTTCCTAGACTTTCGGGTTCATCGATCGCTCAGAAGACCCCATTGGCGGGCATAGACGACACTGAATGACCGGAACTTCTCCGCCCATTTACTGCCGTACAGGCCGGGCCCCTTGCTCTTGGACTCGAAAACGCCGCCTATTGTCAACTCCTGAATTGCTTTGTTTAGAAGGCCGTCATCCGTCGTTGACGACTTTGCCGTTTACAGTGTTATTTTCCTGTACTCGTCCGTCGTTGTCATTGCTTGTCGTTCGAAGATTGGCAGTAGGTTACAACCCCTCACAGGCGCGTTGTCAACTGGAAGCGCCATTCCACTTTATTCCGTACCACTTCTGCGGTCAGGGTATTACTGGAAACCGCAATATTAGGGTTTTCAGGGGCCGGGGAGAGTGTAGGCGTATCAACGTCGCACCCACTTCGTTCTCATCGATCTCGCTATTCCCCTTCTCTTGATCTCTTGCCTGATACATCCACACACACACTCTCTCTCTCTTTCTTGTCGCTTCTTAACTCACTCGCTCACCCTCCGTCACATCGCATCACAATAAACACCCCCAAAAAAACCGCTCATTCTTAGGTCACGCGTCCCCGCGCCTCACATCCTTTGTCCAACATCGCCGGCATTATTCGATCGCCTTGGGTATGTTGTTCTTTTCTGCGTGCCTCATGTTTCCCCACTGGAACTTCGACCTGAATGCCTCTATTTCGACACGCTTCGGTTTTTTTTCTCGATTTCCTTCACGTCGCGTCGTCCCCCCTATGTCACCTTCCTCCCTGTATGGAGTAGATATTTCTTAGATTTAACCAACTCGGAATAGGAAATGCGCGGCCGGTAGCCACTGTTTCCCCCCGTTCCCTCGTTCCTGCCGCCCAGCTACGCCGATGCCGCGGACAGGGCCAAGGGCACGTGGCGCAATCTCTTCGAAAATCCGACGACGGTGCAGTTCGACCACCACGGGCTCGCGACGACGACGTATCTCGCAACCGCGCTGCGCTCCCCTCACTCGCGGTGCCACGGTAGCCGCATTTTTGATGGCGAACGTGCAGGTGGTGCTCGGTAGATCCACGCTACTCTATCTCGTGCCAGTACCGCTCGCCGCAACACACCAAGCCGGTAGCGTCGCGCTGCTCTCGGCCGTGTTCCACGTGTTCCTGTCATTATGCAGGCCAGGCGCCGGTGCGCGAGCGTGACGACAGGCGAATATGGTGCGAGAGGCAGCAGCAAAAGCAAAGGTTACCATGTAAATCGTCTATCCACTCTTTCTTCGTTTTTTCATACATGACACTGTAGATGGGGGAAGGGCTATTGCGTTCAATGCGTTGTAACACTGTCATAGTCTACCACCACTCACTCGCGTGCCACTGCCGACTCGGCATTCATAAAATATACAACTACTGACTAATTTCTCGAGCTTCGATTCCCCGTGAAGAGATACAAGATACAAAGGTGTCGTCAGAACCTGTCACTAATAGTGGGGGAGGAAATCCACATTGAAGATAGCAAAGTCGCAGAGGGAGAAGGGGGAGAATCAGTGGTACCGGATAGTAAACTCGCAGCGGGGGAGGGCGGGAATTCAGCGCCGGATATCGAACTGGCAGCGCAGAGGGAAAAGTCAGAGGTACTGGATAGCACACTCTCGGGTCGGCTTGGGGGTATCGTCGGCGCTTCTGGGTGTTGGTATAGCCTCGGATGAGGCAGCCACCACTCGGCGGCAGATATGGATGGAAGGGACGCAGCCTCCGGCGGCGAACCATCCAACAATGTTTCGACAGCCTGACTACCTCTAGCCCCAGGAATGACTTGCTCTTGCGTAGTTGTCTCCGCTTCTTCCTTAGGGGTCTGTGACAACGAAAGTCCCAGTAGGGGTGTGAGGCGCCCCTCCACAGCAGAATCCGACTGTGATGTGGAGAAAGAGGATTGAGGTGGGAATTCGTCGAACAGGGTGCGTGCATTTTGGATGAGATCCTCCATGATCAGTTTCTTTAAGGGAATCAGTTGGAAAAATCACAACAAGTCGTTGTAACGTGCCTTCGCATGGACGCCACCTTCCAACACTGCATTCCCCCGAAAAACAGTATAGCAGAATTGACCAGCAAGCGCCTCCACGGTCATTGCGTTACTGTCCGAATGAGAGGCAACACGCAAGAGATGACGCAAAAGAACTTCTAAGGACGCCCTGTGAACCGGATGTAGTTCACGGATCCTCGATCGCAACACGGAGCAATCGTTTTCGGTATATCTAGCTATACATGACATCAGAACGTGGATGTGGACAAAACGTACGAGTGCACTAATATCCCTTACCTCTATTCTGACTGTATTGTCTACAATCTTCCAAAGAGGGCATAAATAGTGGCTCTGGAAGGTCCCGGAGGTAGAGCTAGACGATCGATCAGAAATGGACTTGCGAACTGACGGAATTTGACGTGTTTGCATGGCTGCAATGGCTCACCCTGAGAAGCATCGCAACATTATGTATGTTGTCTGTAGAACTGAACGAAAATGACTGTTCACTACGTTCACTCTCGAACCTGCGCCGCAACTGATTCGGAGTTTATGTCAGCCGGTAAATCGGCATTGGGTTGGATCCCACTGGCCTGTAATACATCTGCGTCGTGTATGGAACCGACCTGTGACACTAAACATGGATTCATATACATAGTTCGAACAACTTACCGAATATATTTTGTGAGTATTCAGACCCCTCTTCTCGACTTCTTCGATGCACATCCTAATCACATTGTCTTGATTGGCCGTAAGGTTCACAAGGGGGACACCGAAAATCATGTTCGAATATGCATTAGGGCGATAGTTGCAGTAGAGAGTGAGTGGAGGAATAGAAAAGGAAAGGGCGTGACCAAAAGACGCTCCCAGATCGGACGTATCTGTTCCGGCCAAGGTCTTCTCGACTTGTGCGCTAGTACTCATTGCCAGGTTGCCATGCTTTTTGCATGCCGTACTGCATGCCGTGTCAAAGTCCAGAAGATTCCATGAGGGTTTAATAGCACTGACGTCAGACCACCCATATATTTGACAAGAACGTTCTTAACGGTTGGTGTAAAAACGAGTTTTTCAAGACACTGCGTTTTTGGTGTTACATCAAACAATGTCTTGTCTTAGCATAGAATACTCACATCATATCCGTCCCCCAGATTCTCGATCCTCTTCAATCGCAACGTATTGAGCAACGCAACGGCCCTCCTGCAGTCATCGTCGGACGCTTATTCAGAGGGCTAATTTAGCAAACCAACTTGGAATCCCTGAACGATATTGTATACCTCCTTCAGACTTGGAAGGCTCGCGTCCCCCCAAATCTTCCTGCCGACTACCAAATAGGCCAAAGAACCTGTTTCCAAATCCTTTGTTCGGAACGTCTTGAGAACCCTGCGAGGCGTCGGCTGACTGGGGATATTGACGAGGGTGATGATTCTTCAGGTATGTCTGCTGGAGCCTCAAGATCGTGTTCTCTGCATGGTCGGCATACTTCGCGGCGGATTCCTCAAGACCTTCCTCAACCCGCTTTCTTGTCCGATCTTCCGTTTCCTTTCGGATGACCCCATTATCAGAACTGGGGCTCTCGCCAAAACGAGAATTCTTGGCTTGCCTTCAACGTCGCGAGGGGTTTAATCACGTCATTATCCAAAATATCCGCGAAAGCCTGCTGGGTGTCGGCCTCTGCAATGACTGTGGGCCCCACGCCGCAGTTCGGAATATGAAAACGCGTACCTTCTTCCAAACTATCTCTCACTCTATTCCATGCTGCTCTCGTTGTGGTTGGTTCGGCATGTGGGTCGAATGGGGCATCAACAACTATTGCCTCACGATGGAGTTTTCGTAAGGAACTGATACTTGAGGAGAAAAAAATCAGTCCAGATACGTGGCAGGTTCAATTGTCGGATGACAACTGACTAGGATACCTCAATTCTTCGCCTGGAATTTGAGCGGTTATTGTAGTGCGGTGCATAAGACTCGGATGACATAAACTGACGGACCTCTCTTGAAAGAAAGCCAAATAGCGATCTGCGATAATTTCGAGTTGTATGTCGAATTGGGTGAGTAGATTGTTCGAGTGGCTCTCTAGAAACACTCTAGACTGAGGTTCTACGGATATGAAAGACATGGAAAGTTGCCGGAGACTGCAGAGGGCCTTTGTTAATTGAAATCATATGATAGGGAACCATGTGGTATATTTTCTCAGGCCTCCAGCTTCAGCGCTTCTGCTTCAGTAACGGTTGAGCCATTGACGAAAGGATTGGTACGTCTTTGATTAGACGCGTGTTCGGCCACTAGTACTCACGCGTACTCACGGACAGATCACGGAGAGTACCGACTTGACACGATGCAGTACCACGCGTGTCGCAGTACCGCCTCGCCGGGCACCTCGGGACCTGCACTCGCGCTCTACGCGGGCATGTTTTCCATTGCGCTCACTGTCATGGCAGACTGATGCTCAAGCTGATGCTTCGCGCGTGATGGTACATGGGACCGGCTGCGCAACGGACATATGTTCGCGACGGACAACGTATCTCGCAACGGCGCCGCTCTTCGCGTTGAGCCACCGCGCAGCTGTACGCGCCATGGCCCCCGTGTTTGTGATGCGAAAGTACAGGCGGCCCTCGGTATCTCCACGCTGCTCTACTTCGTGCCGGTATCGCTCGTCTCCGCAACGCATTAAGCCGGCAGTGTCGCGCTACTCTAGGCGAGGCCGTGCTCCACGTCCTCCTGGCCCTGCGCAGCCCATGGGAATCGAATGCGAGAGGCGGTAGCAAAGGCTAAGGTTACCGCTTAAATCGTATATCTACTCTTTCCATAGAGGTTTCGTTTTTGATTTCGTAGATGGAGAAGGAGGATTGCTGTGTCGTTCCATTTTCATATAACCCACCGCAACTCACTGGCATGCCACTGCCAACTACACATCCGTAGAGTATACAAGTACGCATACAACCACTGACTAACACCTCGCGCTTCGATTCCCCATGAAACCGAGATTGTGTTTCCGTCTGCTGCACCGACATCTACACATCCTCGCTACCTGCGGTGTGGATTAAACGCCAGAGATACAACGTACAAAAGGTCAGAACCGTTCACTGATAGTCGGGGAGAATGTCCCCATTGAAGACAGCAAACTCGCAGTAGGGGAAGGGGGAGAATCAGTGGTGCCTGATAGTAAACTCGCAGCAGGGGAGGACGGAAATTCAGTACCGGATATCAAACTCGCAGCAGAAAGAGAAAAGTCAGAGGTGCTGGATAGTACACTCTCGGGTCGGCTTGGCGGTATCGTCGGCGCTCCTGGGTGTTGGTGTAGACCCGGATGAGGCAGCCACCACTCGGCAGTAGATGTGGGTGGAAGGGACGCAGCCTCCGGCGACGAACCATCCAACATCTCGACCGCCTGAGTGCCTCTTGCCCCGGGAATGACCTGTTCTTGCGTAGTTGTCTCCATACCTTCCCTAAGGGTCTGTGACAACGAAAGTCCCAGTAAGGATGTGAGGCGCCTCTCCACAGGGGGCTCCGAATGTGATGAGAAAGACGATCGGGTAGACGTGGGGAACTGTCCAACAAGGCTTGGAGGATGTCGGGTAGTAGGGCCCACCTTAGCGGATCGTGGCAACTCGGGACTCAAGAACGAGCCATAAGGCGAAGGAACAGCGCGCTCGTCAAACAAGATGTGCACGTTTTCAATGAGATCCTCCATGACCAGTTTCTTTGAGACAATCAGTTGAAATATCATAACAGGTCATTTTAACGTGCCTTCGCATGAACGCCACCTTCCAACACTGCATTCCCCCGAAAAACAGTATAGCAGAATTGAGCAGCGAGCGCCTTCACGTTCATTGCGTTCTTGTCTGAATGAGAGGCAACACGGAAGAGATGAAGCAAAACAGCTTCTAGAGATGTCCTGTGAACCGGATGTAGTTCACGGATCCTCGACCGTAATACGGAGCAATCGTTTTCGGTGTATCTAGCTATATATAACATCAGAACGTGGATGCGGATGAAACGTACGAGTGCAGAAAGACCGCTCACCTCTATTCTGTCTGTATTGTCTACAATCTTCCAGCGAGAGCATAAACAGTGGTTCTGGAAGATCCCATAGGTAAAGCTTAATGTTGGATCAGAAACGAAAATTGACGTGTTTACAGCTTGGCAACTGTCGCAATAGCTCACCTTGAGAAGCATCGCAACGGAGTGGATATTATCTGCAGAGCTGAACGAAAATGACTTTTCACTTTCGAACCTGCGCCGCAACTGAATGGGAGTTCACGTCAGCCGGTAGGGGTCATTGGGGTGGATCTCACTGGCCTGTAATATATCTGCGTCGTATATGGAACCGACCTGCGACACTAAACATGAATCCAAACACTTTGCTCGATCTACTTACCGAATATATTTTGTGAGCATTGAGACCCCTCTTCTCGACTTCTTCGATGCACATTCTAATCACTTTCGGCACATAGTCTTGATTGGTCGTAAGGTTCACAAGGGGGACACCGAAAATCAAGTTCGAATACGCGTTGGGACGATAGTTGCAGTAGAGAGTGAGCGGAGGGATAGAGAAGGAAAGTGCGTGATCGAAAGACGCTCTCAGACCGGACGTATCCGTTCTGGCTAAGGTTTTTTCGACTTCTGCGCTGGTACTCATTGCCAGGTTGCCATGCTTTGTGTATGTTGTGCTGTATACCGTATCAAAATCTCGAAGATCTCACGAAGGCCTAATAACACTGACGTCATGCCGTCCGTATATTTGGCGAGAACGTTCTTGACGGTTGGTGTGAAAACGAGTCCGGCGAGACACTGCATTTTCGGCGTTACATTAAACAATATCTTGGCATAGAACAATACTCACATCATATCCGTCCCCCAGATTCTCGACCCTCTTCAATCGCAACGTATTGAGCAAGGCAACGGCTCTCCTGCAGTCATCGTCGGACACTAATTTAGAAGGCTAATTTAGCAAACCAAGTTGGGATTCGTGGATGATATTGGCGGTACCTTCCTCAGACCTGGACGACTCAGGTCCCCCTATATCTTCCTGTCGACCACCAAATATGGCTGTGACCCTGTTTCCGAATCTTTTGTTCGGACCGTCCTGAGAATGTTGCGAAACATCGGTTGACTGAGGGTATTGACGGGGGTGATGTTTCTTCAAGTATGCCTGCTGGAGCTTCAAGATCGTGTTCTCCGAATGGTCGGCATATTTCGCGGCAGATTCCTCGAGACCTTCCTCGACCCGCTTTCTTGTTTGATCTTCAGTTTCCTTTCGAATAGCCGATTATCAGAACGGCCCAAACGAGAGTTCCTGGCTTGCCTTCAACACTGCGAGGGGTCTGATGACGTCATTATCCAAAACATCTACGAAAGCCTGCTGGGTGTTGGCTTCTGCAACCGTTGTGGGCCCAACGTCGCAGTTCGGAATGTGCAAACGCGTACCTCCTTCCAAACTGTCTCTCACTTTTTCCCATGCTGCTCTCGTCGTGGTTGGTTCGGCGCGTGGGTCGAATGGGGCATCAACAGCCGTTGCCTCACGATGGAGTTTTCGTAAAGAACTGATACTTGAGGAGAAAGAAGTCAGTCCAGATGCGTGGCAGGTTCAAATTTCGGACTACAACTGACTAGGATACCTCAATTCTTCGCCTGAAAATTGAGCGGTCAGTGCAGTGCATAAGACTCGGATGACATTGACGGACCTTTCTTGGAAGAAAGCCAAATAACGATCTGCGATAATTTCGAGTTGTATATCGAATTGGGTGAGTAGACTGTTCGAATGACTCTCTAGAAACACTCTAGACTGGGGTTCTACGGATATGAAAGACATGGGAGGTTGCCGGGGACTGCAGAGGGCGCGTTTGTTGCCAATGATCGAAACAGGTAGGAGCCGTGAGGCATATTTTCTCAGGCCTTCGGCGCTTCTAAGAACCCGTATAAAACCCCCGTGAAACGCGTAGTGCTTCAAGTTCTGTACAGTACTCAGTCACCAAGAGGTGCCAATTTACAGTAGGACAACGGCGTGATGACAACGTGATACTGTCTTGGATACTGTAACCGCAATATATCATACACTTCAAGATACACTTTTGACTCAACTGAACCTATTACACTCTCAACGATTACAGTACTAGAAGTCTAGAGGCAAGACCAGACGTCGCGGGCGGACCCAAGGGCAGACCATGCATAATCTGTCAGCGCCCTAAATTCGGCTTCAACACGCTTCAGTGATGCATGTGATGTACTGGCGGATTCGTTCCGCCGGAGGCCGAGGTACCACGCTCGGCCTCGGGCTTGTCTCAGATCAATTTTTGGACCCGGCCCCTTTGGCATGTACGTTTCCGACTTCGGCGCATTTTATTGCTTTTTGAATTACAGGCTCGGAAAACTGCTCAAGGCCTGAATGGGCCCTACACTGCCAAATGTATCAGAACCCTGTTTGAGGGTCCGGGCGCCCAGGGCCCGTTGCGGCCCCAGTTCAGCCTTATTCCAGGGGTTTTTTTTTTTTTTGCCACCGCTTAAGGGTCATTCCTGTCGACCAGCACGCGAATGAGCCTAAACTGGGGCCACATGGACCCTGGGCGACTGGACCCTCAAACAGGGTCCGGTACGTTTGGTAGTGATAGGAATGTAACGAATCGTGTCTTGACTCTTTCCCCCGTCTGCCCCCAACGCGAATCGCTTTCGCTCGCGCTCGTATTCGGTCACCGGCACGTGACCGCTCCCTAAACCGGCGTCGCCTTTAACACTAATGTAGAGCACTGTAATGCTTCCTTGGCATTTACTGTAGCATCCAATTTGAAGATTAAGAAACTTCGGGTTCAATCGAGGCCAGCCTGGCTCCTTCCTGTCAATGCCAGGTGTTGGTACCGAGTGCTTAGTGTTGCCGCGGCCCGCGAGTTAGAGTCCCACACCGGTGTCTGAATCAACTCTAACTCGGACCGACGTGAACGCGAGAGTTCACACTGATGTAACTCGGGGTTGTCAAAAATGCCCTGCAAGTCACTGACTCAAGACGCCCAAGTGCCCTGGAAAACAAGCTGGAAAATCCTGTATTTTCGATCTCTATCCCTTTACCAAATAACGATCTCGTGTAGTGTGTAACAAAACAGCAAATAAATATATTGTATTTAACGAAGACTCGGAGCCCCGCAAACGAAAAACTATAGCACTGCGGCCATGCTTCAAGGCATGCTTGGTGAATTTTCGTTTCATTTGCCTTGTCATTTGCAATTGGTCATCGGAATAGTATCGCGTGACCCAGCTGCCATTTCGGGTTTGCACTCCGCCCTCACTGCTGTAGTTAGCCGTCGATCCCTCGCTCATCTCTGTTGCCTCACACACACACCTCTCTGTTGCTCATTTCTCACCAGGTCTCATCCTGGACACTGCCTCGCGAACGTCTTCTAGGCCCTTCTTATCTAAGTACAGTACCTCATTATGTTTGTTTTGCCTTGACTTGTTTTCCCCGCCAAGTTCGCTTGACTTCTCCTGTGCCACCTACTCTTATTTCCTCTACCTTCAGGCTTACTGGCTTGCTTGGCATAGCTACAGATCCATTTGTAATTTTCTAAACCCCCTCTTGTTCCCAATAGACGGCACTCAGCGGCCACTGTTTCCCTCTTTGTTGCGTGATTATCTCAGAAGTTAGGCCCAACGGTGAGCACTCAGAGGACATCCCTTAGTTTCTCGTCTCCCTCTTGCTTACTCTTGGGTTCAATCCTCAGGGCAAAGGTGCGTGGGAACCTTCAGAATTGAAAGCTTCCCATTAGTTCATGTCTGCAGCTGAAACCCCCTCCCGAGTTGCATCGGCGAGCCAGAGTTGGCGTCGAGTTTCCAGCTCGACTCGGACCGCCTCAACTCGAGGCAATACTACGGGTGCCCCACATAACGGACGCTCACAAGGAGAAAGATACGCAAGGCGTAATAATACCGTAATCTCCTATACGGTCCCATCTGCAGACTGCCAGTACTAATAGAACATACTGTAAAGACTGCCACCAATTTTCGGGCTGAGTACTGTCTCGGACTTGGTCTCGGAGTAGCGAGTACTCGAGGATATCGGTATGAGTCGTAATAAAATAGAGGAACAAAGTAAACCTAGAATTTGAACTCAGCTTGAGAGCTTCTCGGAAGGAGTATGGTCTTCTTAGCTGCCGTCAGAGCACTTCTTTGTTTATTTTAAAAAACCAATTATACCCGGGACAGTAACTACTTCGTTGAGATTAAGTCGAAGTGGTGGTGTTGTGCAACCGAGGGACTTCTTTACATTACGACTCGGATCAACATCTGTTGCCCCTATAATATCGTAACTAGGCATCAAAGCATCAAAAAATGTAGCGGTTGAGCTGTATGATTGGCATCCAACTTCCCGCAGATACGTGGACAGCACCGATAATTAAAATGTCGCTGCTCTGAACACCACCTGGTCCGATCCTCCATAGTTCGTGTCGGTCGTCGACGCACTCAGGATCTAATTCGTGAGCCTAGAAAGCAAATTTCAGTACACTTTTATTTATCTTCTCGCAGTGGTATAACAAGTCGAACCTGAAGAAAAGCATCCACCGTTCGCCCAATCTGACGAGCGAAGTTCGTAGGTTCACGTGTCGGAACCTGGCGATTGAATTCCTTGTAGCCGGGCCACTAATATTCCCCGTGAACTATTTAGCGAGTGAACACACACCAATTATGGCCCACTGACAGCAATACGAATGTAAGTGCTCGACTTTTGGCCAAGCGGAGCTAGATGATTTGCGTCTCGAAGACTATTGCGCCGACCGCCGGTGGACGCTGTAAGAGAAATGCCAAGCCTCCGGTCTTCGCCCTCGAAGAAGATGGGCATCTGCAACTGTGCTCTCTCGACGTGCCGTCGTCTGTCAAGAGCACTGTGCGGAGACCACATCCTCTGAGGGACAACCGTCCCCCTGTCCACGATGCCGCGGTCAAGTAGCCAAATACCTGGTGGGCTCGAAAGCGAGGCTGGGATATGACAAGGGACAGAATTGAGGAGGAAAAAATATCCTTCTCGCCCAGCGTAGGATAAGGTCGCGTGCGGGGGATGGCAGTGCTCTTCAGGAGATTCAGAAAGTACTCCTCAGCCGTTCGACTTCGGAAGGTCTGGGATGTGTACCCGTCAACGAGAAGGGTCTGTGGGTTGAAACAGGAAATAATGGGTCAGGTCGAATGTACTTACACACAAAAGGCAATCCCTCCTCACCTGAACGTCATTCATCATTTACAATGGAAAACACGAGGAAGGTCTGGGACAAGATAGGAGGGGAGAACATAGCCTGACTTAATATAGGCTCTGCGATGAGGCGGTGGAACCAGGAAAAGTGATACGAGTGTTATGACATCTGTGACGCACGGAGAGGTGATTTGGGGCAGTCAAAGAGGCCAACAAGAGTTATAAGACGAGCCACAAACTTGGTCAATTCTTTCCCTGTATGTTTCCCTTCTATCTAAACGCAATCATCCATAGGTTGGTAGACCTTCAGGTGTACTGCTGTCCATTGACCAGATTTATCGATCCCATTGTCTGTTTTTGGGCGTCGGGTGCAGTATATTCCATGGAGTGGCTGTCTGTCTGTGGTTAATCGGCCGGGCAGGATAACACTTGGGGTAGCGTGGCGGATCTGTAAAAAATGAGGAATGGCCGAGCCTCCTTAGTCTTTCATTGATGTCGTAAACTCGATACTTCATCATCGAACTCGTGGCCCATTGGCTGAGCACAGTCGCGCACGGGGTCAATATCAACTTGATAACAAATGGTGCACAAAAGCAAGCCGGGGGCCGATCGAGACACGTGGGGAAAATTCGAAGCGGATTCAATTGAGGATTCAATGCAAGAAGGATGGACGCAGATGGATGGTACAACAGGCCTACAGCCGCGTATCAGTACTCTGAACAATCAGCGTGCCTAATTATGGCATGTCCTATCAAAGGATCACATACCAATACATCAATTTGACCCATCAACATGCTGCGGAAACGAGGCTCTGGAGTCCTTCACGACCTAGGATGACGTCCCACCTATTGTATCTACCTTAAGTCCGATCGGCTAATCGGATGATACCAGTCGTTATTGGGATCGGAATCGGGCATTGGCCAACACTGGAGCCTAGTATTTTGCACTCCGACATTGGTAAGTTCGCTGCGTTTCGATTTTTCCGCGGAGCGAAGGAAATTTGCCAATGGAGGTACAGTTTGTCTTGCTGGAGTGTCTCGTGGAGAGAGCATGAAACCCGTGGCGGATTCCAAATCACTACTTACACAGACAAATATGTATTAAAAGCAAGGGTGGAGAGAGGGCCACGTACAGGATTCGATGTGTTTCACCTTCGAGGAAGTCTTGGCACCCTATCTACGCGCCAATTGAGACAGCGAGTACTCTAATGAGATGCTTCTCAGCAAGGACTCAAAGCAGCGAGCCCGTGGGTCCAGCTCAACGAAAAGGAAGCCTATGCCGTATGAATGCCGACCGTATACTGTACCCTTGCTCTCAACTGCCAGCGGGCCCTCTCGAATATCGCTTTGTTACGTATTGGCACTGGTTATGAGACACATGGCAGGACGCATCTGAGGACGTACGGGGTGTGATTAAACAAACTAAGGATGCCGCACTTTGATGGTAAGAAAAAAGCTTTGGAACGCAGGCCAGCCATCACTGAGCCCTGGCAAGGCACCTGTTCGACTTGGTGATCCAACCTAGTGGCGAGAAGACAGTACGATTTTTACGTGTTGCGGAGCCGTGAATTCGATGGACACAGCGACGAACAAGATTGGGTGGCTCTTCCCCACCTGGCCGCCGTTCATTATTTGTCATCGAACTTAAAGGGAGGGAGAGCGAGATGGCCCGGTTTCATGATCTTTGCGTTGAACTGGTGGGCTTGAGAAGGGCCTGGACATCCGGGAATTGATCGCAGGCCCATAACCGATGTAGACAAATATATACTTTCACCTCGGCAAACATTCCAGTAGGCTACAGAATCGTCATCTCGAGGGAGATACGGAGACCATTATTGCTCGGATAGTGTTTGACGTTGCCTGTGGAAATCAAATGAATGCTATGGCAACTCCGGTGGAACACGGAACTCATAAAGTGTGAGGAGCCTGCGATGAACCAAAAAAAATGGATAAATAAATATTGAGACCCATAGGTCTACCACTCTGAAACAGTGTGTCATCCTTGTGCAGGGGCCATGCTAATCTTCTCTGTATCGTTCCAATTTTTTCGTATGCATCCCTGAAGGGAGCAGTTGTCCATGAGAAACATGCGATGCTCCAACTGAACCTTTTCATTTGGTCCAGAATGCGGGTTGTCAGGCGCAATTCCATTCCACGTGTGAGTTCTCAGACACGCAAAACAATATCTGACACTGAAGAGAGGGGGCCATGCGAGTCGGAACAGAGTTGCATTCACAGTGTTGTCCGCCTGCGCTTGTCTGTCATTGTTAAGTTGCTTGTTGCTCGAAGATCAGTGGTAGGCTACAACCCTGTCCACAGCCAGGCCATCAAGTAGAAGCATTGAGAAAGCTGAACCCAAAACACGCACCGTTGGGGATGCCCTTCCAATTTGTTCCATACATACCACCACTTCTGCGGTCGGGCCCTTACTCAGCTTTAGGCCCAGTTGCTAGGACCCCTCACCCCCGGGCCTGTGACAATATTTGAGTGGCAGGCTGCGCTATGGAAAGAACGAACGGATGGGAGCAGGGTTGTTGGGGATGGATGATGATCTGGCTCTCCAGTTCGCCCCTATCTATGCCTGCCACTCGATAGAATAATTTGTCCCTGGCACCTTCAGCTTCGCCGGCGGCACACAAAAGACTGAAAATTCGAATGGCTCTTCTCTATGGGCGCCCTTTGTCGATCTAGAAACCAGAGGTCTTGGATCGCGTTACGCCGACCGTAGGAGTCAGGGAAAAGGCCCAGCATGTGTCTCCTTGTTTGGGCGAAGGTCGTGGCCCTCATATGGTGATTTGGTCGCAGTGGTCTCATGGGCGTCTGCTAATAACAGCAGGGACAAATTGTACGCACACGCACACCTGAATTCTCAGCGAGTATGCAAGGGTCATTGGACAACTCGCAACTTGAAAGTTCGGGTTTGGAGTAGTGGAGCGGATGAATGCCCTGAGGCCCGAGGCTTACACTGAGCCACCCGGACTTATCTTTCATGTCGGTTTTTTCATGTCGGTTTTGCTTTCTCATTGACTTCGCCGTCTCAAGTCCTTAATTCTCAGTGGATTGGCATCATACGCCGTCCTAAGTGCACTGCAGATTGCGCAAGGTAAAGTTATGCCCAAATCTTGACCTTGTGAATAGGCAGAGTTGAAATGTCTTTTCTTTTCTGTCAAGGCGTGTGTTGTGGTACCTCTCAGCATGCACCTCGGTACTGCATTCGTCGTCTTCATCGAGACTTGACATGAGCACAGTCTATGACAAGGTCCCGCTGATGGGCGGGCGCCTCCCTTGCTGTTACCACAACAACAGGAGAGATCTGGCGCAACTTCTTCGAAAATCCGAAGATGTGTGCAGTGAGGTTAGTATATATTGTATGATAGGTGGGGGAGAGGGTTACTGCATCGTTCCGACATCGTATAATCCACTATCACCCGTTACCGGCTACACCACCGTATGAAACACAACCACTAACTAATGCTTCGTGCTTCGACCACCACTTTAGGCCCCGTAGCTTGCTGGCTGTTCTAAGGGTTGATGATAAAGAGGGAAAGATGCAGTGGCAAGACGGTGCTCGCGCCTGTACACTTCCTTGGACCTGGCCCGAGGACGCCACGCGTCGGGCGTCAGGCGTGCGATCGCGATGCCGATGTGGTCGTTAATGCGGAATATATTTTGTGATATGAGGCCACGTCACCGCCAGAGAGCTAGAAGAGCAGTGATGGTGACAACGACGAACAAATGACTTGGAGGTATCTCAGTTCTTTGCGGGTCGCTTACTTTGGCTTTCCGTGGGAGCAAGCCCGTGTGGCGCCGGATGAGGGGAAGAGACATTGCGCGGGAGATAGTGGGAACCGGCACGAAGACACGGGGAACGGTGAAGAGGAAGGACAAATGCGTGGCATTATCAGACGACGGGGTAACTGCCCGGTAGCGGCAAGGGAGGCATGTACATGGGGACATGTGATTAAGTAAATACGTGGCAGGCTAGTAGAGACTGGGCGGAAGCACGAAGTGCTTCTCGATCGAAAAACTGGGGTTTTGGTGTCCGAGGCGAGGTCGCGACACCTGACCTGCTAGGAATGGCGATGACACGTCGAATGAGACTCGGCACCCCCAAGGAATAGGAAGAGGCAGGACTGCGGCTTACCGTTTGCGGTAGATGTTTGAGGGAGGGAAAGAGCGCGGCGCTGGTGCCGGAGAGTTCACCGCACTGGGGGCATGGAATAGCGGATGAAAGCGTTGTGGACGACGGGCGTGGCTTGGATGTAGGGAGCGATGATTATGGCGTGTTTGCGCAGGTACAAGAGAAACGAGTCTCCCGCCCAGCACCCTTTCGCCTTCATCACGTCAAACGGCATGCCTCGAAGGAGGTACTCCAAGGTGGATCCTATCTGGATGCCGTGGCCCTGCAGTGGTTTGAGGCCAGCGGCGCGGGCGGCCTTGCCCACCCTTTCGAGGAACTTGGCCTTGGTGAGCGGCCGCCTTGCGTTCTGGATTCGATATGCGAAGAGATGTGACACTTCGGACGGTTGGTTGACCCGCAGGTGGTTCAGGAGGGCTGCTGTGGGGTCGGAACGCCGAGCTGCGTCACCCAGAAGACATCCTCGCCGTCGATGGGGGCTGCTTTCGTGGAGGGGATATGCAGGACCGTGACCTTGAGTCCGTTGCGGTCCTGGTCGTGCAATAAGTTGCGGGTGGTGATGTTCGCGTTGGGGCGGAAGCTGTTGAGGGTGCACACAGTAAATTCGCCGAGGCGGGTGGAGGCGTAGAAGCACGAGGTCAGGTGTTACGTTCCTACCGGATGTGGTACTCGACTTGAGTATCGTGTGCCTGTTTGCTGCTGCAACCGCGTTGCAAGTCGTAGGGGCGTTCGATGATCGTCGATAATGGCAGATAGAGGGGGGAGTGAACAGTGGCTGGACCGGCCCCGAAGGCGCACTGAAGGGGAAGATGGCGGAGGGGCGGGTCTCCGAGGTCACACCAACGAGCAGAGAGGTGATCAAGATGCTATACAGCCCACTGGATAGCGCAGTACTACTGGCTTGGCTCCGTCGTTTGGGTAGGTATTACACAAGATATCAAAGCTACCGCTCTAAGGTGCAAGTAGCTCTCTACTTATAGTACTTAGGGGAGCTTTGAAGCTCAGCCCCAACTCCGAAACCCTAATACGAGTAGCCAATGGCATAAGGCCCTCGTGTGGTATCAGTCATCAGTCCATACAGTAGTCAGCGGTCATCAGTCATCCGCTATGTATCTCAGTCATCCGAGTCTCGATTCGTACCGTATTGCATCAGAGGCTAGACCAGTCCGGGCTCAAGCTCATCCGGACTCTTCTGGGCGAGTCGAGGCAGGTCACATGCCAGGGTCACGTGACGGCCGTTCTTCAGGACCTATTCCCAAGGCTCCTGATAGCGTGTCTGAGATGGGGAGGGAGATTGATCGCTCACCAGACGCCCCGCTCTAGCGGTATCCTCTAGGGCTTCTATTGCTGCCCATACTCTCTCCTGTACGCGTGGGTCTTCTTCGGCTTGCCAATCCCACCAAGGGTCTTCTGGCGTATTTGCAGATTCCACAAAGGGAATATCGGCGGTCAGCGTGTAGTCACGTGGCGAATCACGTGCCGACGAGGGTGAAACCGTGACATCAGGCAGGCGAAAACGGCGGTGTCTAGGGGGTCTTCTGGATTGAGGTGTTTCCCCACCTCGACTATGAAGTCGGGTGTGTATGGGAGTCGTTGTTTCGCCTTCAAGGCACTGGGGGTTAGTTTGTTGGCGGCCCGTAGCATGGTGTCCGATTCTGCCTTCTCCAGGGCCCACGGCACTGAGTGCAGGACGTGCCATGCCCGTATCCCACTCAGGTATCCGGAAACGGTTTTGCCTGAGTACGCCATCGCCATGTGGGCTACGAAAGCAGACAGCAGCTCCTGGCCTGCCGGCACCCTTTCTCGCTCTGGAATCTGTTTCTCGTCGCAGAAAAGGTGCCACATCAGCAGGCCGGAGCCATACACTGCGCGCGTGTCCTCTTCCCAGGCGTGCAGCATGGTATCTTTTATCCGTTCTCGCTCCGTCTCGTCGAGAGTGTGGGTGCTGGGCGTGGTGGTGCGAGTGTAGGCCGGTGTCCACATCCTGAGGCGGTCCTGGGTGACGCAGTGGGGGCGCAGAACGGAGGGGATGGGGGTGAGGCCCTGCCGGTATGGAGCAGGGGTTTTATGCGGGCTCATGGCGGGAGGAAGGGGGAGGTGGCGCGCCCTCGTGTTGAGGTTTTTTGGCCGTTTAGCGCTCCTCAGCTCGTCGTCTGGGGATGAGGGTTGGTCATGTGCTCTGATAAGGCGCCTGATGGTAGCCCCCGTTGCCCAGCTGTGGGGCTCAGATGTCGGTAAGGAACGGCCGGACCTCTTCTGGGATGACGATGGGAGGGAGTAAGAGCTCGGGAGGGGGGTAAACGCCCCTGGAGGGGGCATCGGCGGGGTTGTGCGTGCTGGGGACGTATTTTGTGTGTACCGTTCGCTGGCGAGTTTCCGCATGTTGGAGTACGCGGCGGAAGATGCGGTTGGTGGGTTTGTTCGCACTCGACCTTTTCCACCAACCTTCGACGATGCCCCTGTTGTCCCTGTAGACCAGGATGTGTTCGCCTTCGCTAAATAGGTCGCAAAGGCAGATGATAAGGAGTTCGAAGCCGACTGCTTCGGCCCACTGGATGTCTCGTCCTTGGGCTTTCCAGCCGGGGACAAGGCGCCATGCCTGTCATGGACGCATATTATTTTCCCTATTTTTCTGTATTTTTACGGATTTATAGAGCGAAGATATAAAGGGCCAAAGTACGAGACTTTGTAAGTCACATGATGCCACCATGTGCACCCTCAAGCACGTGACCCTGGGACAGTTGTATCCTTAACAGGACAACCTAATCCGGTCACATTCCCTTTACATACGGACTCTCATGATTGGTAGATAAGGGTGGAAGACTCTAGAATGTTCTAGAATATGCTTAGTAGTTTACGCTTACTCGCTGTATTAGGTTTTACTCAGCAGATAAGGAGACGCGTCAGCAGCTATGACAAGTGCATCAGTCAGCACAATAGATAGCGCTATTATTAGACACGACGCGTCATCCTCTGAGTCATGGAGTCTTACTATACACTTAGTAACAGTGTTCAGACTCAATTCAAAGTCAGCATCAGTAGTGTATATAAACCCTCCTGTAGCGTCCTGAGTGGAACCAACTTGTCCTCTTGGTTCTCCACTCAGGTGCGTATCTTCCCTGTATTCCTTACCTTCTCCAATCTGAACTTGTCCTCTTGGTTCTCCACTCAGCGTACCACTGTGTGATATTCTTGACAGTCTGAGTTCTTGTATAAAGACTCCAAGTTCCTGTCCCTCCACAGTGACTGTATGTTCGGCGCGTGATTTATCTCCGTGCTAGGCTTGAGTGTGCTCCCTTAACAGTTCATCTATCCTTTCACTTGAGTCTAGCGTAGCGAGGTGTCATACCGCTACAATGCCCGCCATCGCGGGCTGATGGTGATGGCAACGCCGAACCCGGAACTTGCGTCGGAGTATGCACTGTGGTCAGCGAGGGGTTGGGGTACCGGGATGGGGCGGGCGATTTCTGGTTTGCTGAGTTGGAGTTTCCACCATCCGAGGTTGCTCTGGGTGTCCCGGGGTGGGGTGCGTGGGACGAAAGGACGATCGTGGAAGGAGCCCAGCATGGCCTCCATGCTGGTGAGATAAGCACGTCCTGCAGGGAGGACCAACGACATGTGGAGTAGTTTGCCGTATAGCTTCTGTGCCTCGATGAGATTGTGTGTGCGTTTGGTTTCCCATTCGACAATCGCTGCCAAATATCTAGTCCTCTTTGCTTCCAGCAGTCAGACGACGAGCGTGCACAGGTTCCAACTGAAGCCGAGGTATGGTACCTCGGTTCTGAATGGCACTGACTTGGTGGGCTCCCATCAGATGCCGAGGCGCTCGGAGACGGCGTCAATATCAGTGTCAGCGTAAGCAAACTGCTCGTCCTCCGGGGAGCGGGGGGAATGCCCGGACAAGTCCTGTAGCACTGCGCCGCAATCCTCACTGAACTCTTCTGAGGGGCCGTCCGGGAGATCCTTGCCTCCGTACCACAGGTGGCTGCCGCTCTGCCTGCGGCCGCCGTGGGCGAGGATCTCGCGGCTCCATTCAGCGTGCTTTGCGTTGTAGCTGTCCAGGTGCTGGCGGGGGACCCTGAAGAAGATGTGGTTGTCGACCCACTTCGCCAGCGGGCCGATGCTGTAGCCGCGGAACACATCTGCGCCGGCGTTGGCGACCATCCCATATACCCCTCCGGCGGACGTGAGGCCGAAGTTGTTGCACACGTTGACGGCAAAGCTGTCATCCGCTTGGAGGCGAATGACCAGGCCTGGCCATTGGGAGGGGGCTGCAGGGATAGTCCTGTATGCCTCAGCGACGTCGCGCACGGAGGCCTGAGACTCCGGGGGAAGGCGAGCAATGAGGAGGGAGACAGCGGAAAATGTGCCCCAGGTGCATGGGAAGTCCTCACTGTCAATGCGAGAGTTGATGGAGAAGGTGCCAGGGAGGGGGTTGTGCGGATGCGAGAAATCGTGCACTGCCCGGTATTTGCCCGGTTTGGATGTTTTGGGGACAAGCGAGAGGGGGGAGGACTGGAAGGGGCCCAGTTCAACTTCCAGTTGCGCCTGGGTGAACGGGCCAATGTATCGGCCGGCTGTGAATTCGCGCTCGAGAATCTCATTATATACCTTTGGAAGGAGTCTGAGAGAGCTGTGGTTTCGCGGGGTATAGGTGGTTCGGACGTCCGGGACACCGAGGTGGAAACCGCTGGCCAAGCCTCAGAGTACTAGGGAAGGGTATCTGTTGAGCAGGAAAAGGCGCACGAGGTCTGCGGCCCAGGCATCGCAGTGGTAGGAGGAGAGGGGTTCAAGCCTTCTCCGCTCGAGGGCACGCCTGAGCCCTGTGTCTGGTTTTTCCGCATCTGGAGCACCTGTGCCGGTCGGGGTGACTGGAGGAGGAACAGCCCCTCGGGACCTGCCAGTAGAAGCAGAGGGGGTAACCGTTGGCCGCGACCAGCTTCCCCTGCTCGTTTTTCCTGGCGCTCGCTGCTGTCCCGTCCCATAACTTGGGCCCTTCGCATCTGGCGAAAACGTGTTCGTGGCGGCCAAGACAGATGGCGCAGACGCCCCCACGTGGGCCTGCGCCGGATGGAAAAAACTCAGTTTTTTCGCGCTTGGCACGCCCGGGGTTGCCCCTGGAACGTTTCTCGGGACGATCCGATGAGGAGCCGGGCGGGGAGCAAGAGTGGTGACGCTTCCGCGATGACTCGCCCCGGCGTGGTGACGGGGAGTGGGTGCGGCCGTGCACTCTGTGGTCACGGTCACGATGGCGCCTGGAGGGGGTGCGCCTGTCGGGAGAGTCTATTGCTACGTGCACCGACTTGCGGAGCTGGATCGGCGGGTAGAAGGCGGTGTAGCAGGAGGTAGCGGGTGTTGGCGGTGATGGCAGGGCAGTAGCATGGCATTGGCAGCGTGGCGTTCCGGCGGATTAGCGTGAGGATGGCAAGGCAGCGACAGGAAATGGCATGGGCAGGCGGCGAGGGATGGTAGCGTAGCAGGTGGGGGCAGGAGAAGGAGATACAATGGGCCGGTGTGAACATTCCGAAGGGATAGGGAATTAATGAGGAGAAAGCACGGTTAGTGGGTGTCTGATATTTGAGGCACGTGGATCCGTACCTGATCAAATTCCTCCTTCTGGACTTGACGATCAACTTCATCAGCGGCAGACTGAAGGAGGCCTTCCCCGATGTGTTCGATGTTGAAACCTTCGTTGTGTTTGAGGGCTGCGAACCACTCGTGTCTGGATCGGCTCTGGTAGAGTAAGAGGGCACGCCTGCCATTTATCTGCAAGGTTCTTGGGTGCAACTCTAGAGCGACGAAGAAGGCGGCCATGGACTGGGCGTGAGTCTGTGGCCATGTGGTGGATTTTGCTATGAACCGGAGCATTACGTTCTTCCCTTGTAGCATCTCTTCCCAGCTAAGGTCCTCGTCATTTCTGATGCTCCTCAAGGATCTGACTGCGGCCAGGGGTCTCACTGATATGGTGCTGTCCGACTGGGTAAATGCAAGGGTGTCTTGGCTGGTGAGGTTGCTCACGTCAGCGCTGGCCTCGTTACAGCCCTTGGTGGTGAAGTAGTCGAGTTTGACGTATTCGAGGCTGTTCAGTTTGTTGATGGCATATGGGGCTGGTCTAGCTTCGATCCAGTCGCCTATGACGCAGTCAGGGTCAAAGTCGTTGAACTTAGGCTTTTTCCTCTCGGCCTCCCGAAGCTGATCCTCAGCCTCCTTCTGGCGCTGTGCTAACTGGGCGTCGGCGTCCTCCTGAGCCAGCCTGTCTAGTTCTGCCTGTTCGGCACAGTCCTGTTCGACCTGGGCATCCCAAGCGGCAACCTTGGCACCATTTTCACGGGCCCAGGTGTCTTTGAGTTTCTGGGTGGCCTCCTCGGGGGTCAGAGGGATGACCCCTTGGTGGGCGTCGACCATCAACTGCCGTAGGAAGTCCCACTCCGCACTTTCGAAACTTGGGCAGACAGCTTGGCAGACAGCCCGGGTTGGGTCTTCGAGGATGCGTGGCATATTTTGAGAGTTTTAGAGGTTGGGAAGGTTGTCGTGGTTGAGTAGGTATCTAAGGCTAACGAAAAATATTTATATTTCGAAAATAACAAGACACGGTTCTTTGAACCGGCTGGGAATATGGGTGGACAGGTGGCGGCACGGAGGAAGAGGATGAGCACGTGCCGCCCTGTCCGCTCGCGCAAAGACTATGCTTGTTACGACCCTGCCGGGTCGCTCGTTCGCGGTGGCGCGGAGTCGGTGGTGAGCCGACGGAGACGGGCGGTTCGGCGGTGAAGCCGACGGAGGCGGGAGACTTGGATGTCGGGACAGAGGGACTGGCCTGTCTTAGACGTCGGCAGCAGAGGGCCAAGCACTGCGCGTATCGCAATACCGCAGGGACCGTACTACGTGGTCCTCAAGGTTACTCTCAGGGGTGACAGTCAAGAGGAGAAGGGGGACTTGGCAAGCACACAGGCAGGCAAGGGAGAGGACAAGGGACAAGGAGTTGGCAGGCAATGGACAGGATTGGCAGGTAATGGACAATAACTAGAATGGCGACTACAAGCCATTCTACTGAGCCTTATATACAGGGAGTCATGGTTCGCTGGCAGTAAGGCCAGCGCCGTAAATGTACAGAGTCTCCTCGCTGGCAGTAAGTGCCAGCGCACAGGGTACAGGGTCTCTTCGCTGGTAGTATGCCAGCGCACAGGGTCAAGGGTCTGCCAGCGCATAGGGCACTGGGTCAGGGTACGGGGTCATGGTGGAATGTCCTGGAAGGTACTGGAACCTCCGAGAAGCACAGGGCATAGGGTATGACGTCACTGCCAGGCTACAAGCTACTGGTCACGTGATCGGGTCTAGGCGGGGCGAGTCACAGTCACGAGTCACGGGTCACAGGTCACGTGTGGGCTACAAGCTACCGCTAGCGTGCACGAGTCGAGTCTTCTACAAGTCGCAGGTGGGCTTCACCACACGTGCGCACGAGTCCGAGAGTCAGTCCGAAGCCGAGTCAGTCCGGATCGAGAAGGTGGCACGAGATCGTGACAATGCTCTAAGCCTTCGCTCGTTCCTCGCTTCGCCTCAGACCGGCTAGTGTTCAACGACGGTCACGTGGCCACAACTTATAGAGCAGCCTCTATTATAGGGGCGACCTTTAACCCGCTCGATCAATGAGCTCTCGCAGGAGTCTATTTGACAAACTGAATGAGCACTCGCTACTAATCCCCGTCAGCGGTCGCCCACACACCCTGCAAAGCGATTCTCCCCATTCGTCCCTCCCAACGTGGACGCGTGCCTCCCAAAACCCCGACACTAGGAAGCTCACTCCTGACCACCAAAAGAAACGGGTGGAGAAATGGGCCCAATGTGCGCCTGAGTTTGAATTCTCGTTCGGATGGTACTGACTTGTGTAAGAAAGGCGAGAGTCACAGCCATGCAACGACGATTGACACGCTCACAGACAATGTCTTGCTTGAAGTATTTGACCACATCAGACGTCTCGGAACCAGTGTTCAAGTCCCCGTTTGGAAGTGGCACAGACTGGCGCATGTATGCCAGAGATGGCGACAAATCATTTTTGAATCACCACTTCGCCTCGATCTCCAACTTCTCTGCACACATGGAATATCTGTCAGGAAGGACTTGGGTTGCTGGCCTGCTTTTCCCATCGTCATCGACTATATTTTCTGGCAGGACTTTGCTCCTAACGGCGGAGACAGAGTCGTTGCTGCACTGGAGCACCCCGACCGTGTACGCCAGCTCAAGCTTACAGTAGCGAGCTCGCTCTGGAGAAAGATGACCACTGCAATAAAAGAGCCATTTCCGACGCTGACTCATCTTTCGATTCTTTCCGATGATAGGTATTTACCCATCCTTCCCGGTATATTCATGGGTGGATCCGCCCCGTGTTTACGAGAAATCCGGCTCAACAAGGTTCCCATTCCTACATTATCGAACCTTCTTTCCTCTGCAAGCAACCTCGTCAAACTTGAGCTCGTCAACATACCCCTGACTGGATACATTTCACCCGCGGCCTTAGTCGCATGTCTGGTAGTGTTGCCCAAGCTGGGCTCTCTCTCCATTGCATTCCAATCGCGGGCTTTACGTGCCGATCGGATAAATCTATTTCCCGAGACACGGGTCGTTCTTCCCGCTCTCACTTCCTTCTCATTTGAAGGTAAATGCGCATATTTGGAGGACTTCGTGGCGCGAATCGACACCCCTCGACTCGACTCGATAGACATAACGTACACCGATAGGCTTGACTTTCGAGTTCCCCAACTTCCCGGGTTCATCAATCGCTCAGGTCTTAGGAAATCTCAGTTGAGGCGTGCGGAAATTCACGGTAGAGAGATGATCTCCCTCCATCTTTTTCGTGAAGTTGGTCCACAGGAGTTTGCTATCGCGATTCACATCTCGTCATGCGAAGGGATAGACGAGGGCGTTCGGCACATGACGCAGGTGCTTAGCCAAACTTCGGCCATGCTCTTAGATCAGTTAGATGTGGTCCGTCTGGATATCAAATCAGATTGGGGGTTTGTAGAACATATGGACGACATCGAATGGCTGGAACTTTTACGCCCGTTTACCGCTGTGCAGCTACTGCGCGTATCTGGGGAATTCGCGGATAGCGTTGCTCATGCATTTAGAGGCATGACCGTGGAGATTACTGCCCACGTGTTACCAGCCCTTGACTTGCTCTACTTGGAAGACCAGCTCGCGTGGACCATCAAGAAGATTTTCGCAATTTTCCGGGGCTGTGGTCGCACCCTCACCATCGTTGGCAAGGAAAGGACCGGTTCCGAAGGTATTGAATCCGAGAATGACCCGTACTGGTAGTGTACGATACAACGCCCCTAATCCTACCGCAGTCGCGCAGTCGGAGACTCCGTCGACGAAATACTGCAAGAGAGAGAGGTCTTTTGCCACGTTTTCTTTTCGGTTATATGTTTTTAGAAAATTGATCAATTATTTTGGGAGTCTCATTCTTAGAAATTGGTGGTGCAGGCGAACCCCGGGCCCTGAATGCTTTACTCCTTTAATCTACTCAACGATGCGCCCAGAGCTCAATGATGTCCTTCAATGCCTCTCCGTCAATAGCTACTCGGTGTTCTCATTGTTCGATGACGTTCTCGACCCAAGGATCAAGTTATTACGAGAAGGGGTAGAGCGCGACGCTGCGAGCATATGCGTTCGCCTTCTCAACCACAACCCCGTATCTGCGTTGGGCTCTCGGTTTTGCGCAGGCGACGATGATGACACTCCCCCTGTGGAACAATAACGTCGTCTCCCCCGGTTTGTCCTCTGGAGTGGCTTGGATATCGACGGGTGGCCCTGAAAGGTTCTTGAATATGGGAAGGGTTCTATGTACGTGTTCGTGTTCTAGATTGGCGCGCGCGACGAGTGCTGAGTTGCGCGGACAGCCAAGAATTACAGATATGGGGTGACAATCGACGTGCTCCTGGAAATATTTGACTTCTATTTACGCGACCCCACTACCATGCGTGAAATCGATGTTTTACAAAGCCCAATGAAATGGCAAATGCTAGTACACATCTGCCAGAGATGGCGAAGAATCACATTTGAATCACCATGCCGTCTTGATTTGCACCTTAGCTGCTCATACGGAACACCTGTCAGGCAGAATCTAGGTTCCTGGGGAATCCTGGCCAGTTACCTTGCCTCTCGCCATTGACTACTCCCTCTCTATTAGTGATTTGCCGGCCCGGCTCCAAAGCTGGATGCCGGCCAAAGCCAGCTGTGGAAAGCCGTTCCCACGGATGCCGCCGGCCCAGCTTTTGATGGCCCATGGCTCAGGCTCCAGATTTGGCAGGATGGCGGCCCGGCTCACAGCCTCGGCTCTGTGATGTGTGGTGTCCGGCCTAATTGCCACATGTCTCTCGCAGTTGTTACAGCGCGACCTCACTCTGACGTTCCTACCACTATTTGGCCAATTCCACTCAAGGTCAAGTGCAAGTTGTTACATCATCAGTCTTTCAATTTAGTGAGGTTATTTCTTTTTCTGACACAAATCCGGACTTTGAGCTCAGTGTGGCTTATTCCTTGTGTTCCCCAGCGTGCTGCATTTTCGTGCGGCCTTAGAAACTCGAACCCGACGCGTTCCCGACCCGGTTGACCACACCTATGAAGTTTCCCATTGTGCGCACGCGTGCCCGACTGTTTTCAACTACCTGCAACCAAATGACTCCATTTTCATTCCTGACATTTCTGCACTTGCGCGCGGCTTTATTTCTTCGACGACGACGTGTCCGCAATTGTCACGGACCTTTATACGATGGCTCATTTCATGCGGGAGCCTGCACGGCACCTTACAACAGCTCACACCCCCAAAACCCTGCAGATATTAGATGTGTTCCCCAGCATGCAGCATTTACGTGCGGCCTTAGAAACTCGAACCCGACGCGTTCCCGACCCAGTCGACCACACTTATGAAGTTTTACATTGTGCGTGCGCGTGCCCGACCGTTTTTGACCACCTGCGACTGACTGACTCTATTTTATTCCTGACCTTGCTGCACTTGCACGCGGCTTTATCTTTTTGACGACGACGCGTCCGCAATCGTCACGGACCTTCATACGATGGCTCATGCCATGCGGGAGCCTGCGCGTCACATTGCAACAGCTCACACCCCAAAACCCTGAAGATATTAGATGTGTTCCCTACTACTATCCCTAGCAATCTGTTTAGAAATTTCTCGAATATAATATCTGAATCTATGAAGCCCCGGCTCTAAAGCCGAGGCCAGCCTTAGCCGTTGAAAGCCAGGGGGTCGGCCTTGGCTTGACTTTTGGAAAGCCTGGGCCATGGAAAGCTGGGCCAAAGCCACGGCTATCAGGCCGAGCCGGGCCGGCAAATCACTACTCTCTATCTCCCG
>JAKELH010000314.1:0-90820 GCA_021525015.1 Lactarius pseudohatsudake | reverse complement strand
GTCGGGTACAGACGAGTGAGGCAGTGGGTCGCGGGTTTGACGGGTACCCATGCTACCCGTACCCGCATGCCCCTGCATGCAATCATAACGATACTATATTTCTACTAAGTTATGGCACTAGGACTACTACTGTCATCGTTATCGCCTTGGTGGTCGTTGTAGAGTTGATGTCGCCTCGTCACAGTCACCGTCGTCATCGCCTGTGCTTGCCCCGTCGCCATCGCTATCACCGTGACCGTCGTGGCCGCCTCGTGGTCACCCCATCGCCATCGCCATTGCCGTTGCCAAGTTGTAATTATCCATCGTAGTCGCCCCATGCCTGTCATAGTCATCGTCGTAGTCGCCGTTGAAATCGCCTCATCAGCTGGACCTTCTCCTGGTCCTCATCGAGCCTGTGCTTCTCCTCGATCCAGCGCATCTCCCTCGCTCATAGAGACTCCCAAGGGCGTGCAAGCTGCCGATGGCGGTGTCCAGCGCGCGACGGAGGTTTTTCTCGCGCCGTCGCTGCTGCTCGAGGGGGATCCATTGCGGGATGACGACAGAGGCGCACGAGAGCTGCTCAACGAGCGACGACGAGCGCGATGCGCGGCGGCGCGCTGCCATTTCGGCAAAAGGCGGAGCGGATGTTCATCATGTCGGACGAGGGAGTTGTCGTGGCGGATGGCGCGTGACGCGACGGAATGAAGCTTGCCTGAGTGGGAAGGCACGGCGAGCAACACGAGGATGGTGTCTGTCTCGCGATCGAGTGCATGGAACTGGTTCAAGCCCACTAACGGGGTCAGACCTGCCTAAATGATCACGGAGCGAGACGTGACTTACAGCACGAAGCAGGGCTTCCCAGTGGAGCTTCCACCTTCAGCAACGCTTCTCAGGATTGCCAACATAGTTGGTATGGAATTTGAGCTGCAGCAAGTCATCTGCGACCCCACCTTCGATTCCTACGTCCTTATGACGCACGACAATAGAAACCTTCTCCAAGTCTGACAACGGGCGTGACGGTCCACGCGTTCTCCAACGGCGTCTTGCAGGTGGTCCGGGGCAGCAAGAGCGGGTGAGCTGTGGTCTTGACATCTTGAAAGGGATAGGAGAGATGGGCGATGGCCCGCCGATGGGACGAGCCCGGGGTGTTGAGGGACAAACTGTCGCCTATCACACATGCTGCACGGCATAGTAATGGTCTTTCTCTGAAGTCCGGATGAACCTGGTATACGAGGCGTCTGCTTTACCTGCGAGAACCTTTAGGAACAACGCGGTCAGTATTGCGTAAACTCGACAACGAGTACATGAATTCACACGAAAACGATCACTTATACGGTTGCAGAATTCCAGGGGTTTTGAATTTTGTGCCTCAGCCGCTCTCTGAATTCTGAGCACGTGGTCTTGTTGAGGAAAACATCGGAGCAAGGAAAGTAATAGGAAGTGAAGGCTCGCGTCCATGATACAGGTCGCTCCCGCAAGCGCCTACGACGAGGGACGCAGGCATAAGGGTGAGTCGGCCAGAAAAATAAAGGTTAAAAGGACGCACCAAGGTCTGTGGGCTGTAGTGGCGGCGAGGCGCCGAGAGGGCAGAAAACAAAAGGGTTAAACTCCGGATGAAGGACGTACCGAGGTCCGTGGGCTGTAGTGGTGATGGGGCGCCAAGAGGTGAGAAAACAAAAAGGTTAAACTTCGGATGAAGGACGCACCGAGGTCCGTGAGCTGTAGTGGCAACGAGGTGCTGAGAGGACAGAAAACAAAAGGTTAAACTTCGGATGAGTCAAAGCGGAAGGAGCCGATGCGCCGAGGTCCATGAGCTATAGCGGCGGTGAGGTGGCAAGAGGTAAGACAAAAGGTTAAACTTTGGATGAAGGACGTACAGAGGTCTATGGGCTGTCGTGGCGACGAGATGGTGACAGGTGAGAAAACAAACAGGTTAAACTTTGGATGAATGACGCACCGAGGTCCGTGAGCTGTAGTGGCGACGAGGCGCTGAGAGGTTCTCTGAGCCTCCCTGAAGGGGAAGGGATGCCGGGCCGTTGAGAGACCTGAATACACAGCCATTGGGGGTCACCTAGCGGAAAGACACGTATTTGTGTTTAGAGTCGATGGGATCGACGGCAGGGTAGATACCGGGCTCAGAAATCAAATACAACAGCACAGCAGTTGCATCCAAGTGAGCGAACGAGGTAGCGGCAGTAGAGTCGAGCAAGAGCAAAGTCGTCGGCTGGGACACATGGCTTTCACGAAGGTAACGGAAGGTCGTGAAGACACGTTCTTGCTTAGAAGCAAGATGAGGGGATGTCAACGCTAGTATATATAGTAAACATACGATGTGTGAATTAATGCGAGCAAGTAAACGGGGGATCCAGAGCGTGAGATGAGAAATGCGAGCATTATATACAACCGACCAATGACAAAAGTAAAGCGATCAAGATACATTGACATATTAAAGCCTGAATCGTTTGTAGAGTGTGGGTAAATCTGTGCGTGTGCATGCGTGGGAAATGAAGGAAGGAAAGGAAAGAAAGAAGCGTAGAAAGGATGATCGCGAACAACTATGGATTAGGGACCCTCAGATTCCTTGTGGTGGCTGCCTCCTTTATCATGGCGCCTATGGAGCCCACGCCGGGACCCAGTGGGGTATTCACACTTGCGTGAGCGCTGTACACACTGGCTGCAATCGGGGTTAGCGATATTCGCCGATCAGAAATTAAAAAATACTGCTCACTCGCATGTCCGATCAGCGCTTCCCTCAGGCGGCGCTTTACATGCGATCTTCCGCTCACGACAGAATAGGCAGGCCATCGAAGCTTTGGGCCGTGCGCTCCGTTTTGTCGACGGCAACTTCACCACGCCGGTGATGGGCTCCAGCGCCGACGCCGGCGCTGGTACCTGCGACGAGCTTGCCGCGTTCGTGTCGCTCGATGATGGCGTCCCGATATCGGACGACGAGAACGGCAAGGAAAGCAGCGTGGGGTTACGCGCGCCAGGTGAATAAGCAAGCTGCCCCGGTATCGCGAGGCGAGGGCGCTATCCGCGAGGTAAGCATAAATGACACGGGACGTGAGGCGGCGAACAAACCTCGCCTGAGGCGTATTCGGCTTCGACGGAGTTTAATCCAACCAGGGTCTCGGATTGTCCATCTTTAGGAGAGAATGAGGATGACATTGGAAGGCTAGGAAGGGCAATAGAGCCGTGGTTGACTCGGATGGGTTGAGACTCCGGTGGAGGGGTCTCCACGAGAGCATGACTGAGCTCGGAATAGCTAGAAGACGGGAGAATCGGCAGGATTGGGGGTTGGGCATAGTCCTCATAGTGACTGATGTAGTCATCATAGTGCGAGTAGCCGCCGGAAGGAACGGGGACCAGGCTGTGTTGATGTTGACCCTGGAGTGGGCCGTCCAAGGGGAAATATCCCACTGAGTCATACGTGGAGGAGTGGAAAGAGATAGTAGCAAAATCAGATGGATATTGGTAATGAGCTGCTGCTGATGCATGAGCCTGATGGGGATACTGTCCACCGTGGTGGACGTCGACCACAATGATACACGGTGACTCGGAATACTCTGCGGTCACCAACATCGCCGTAATGAAATGCAGAAAGAAGGCGTGGGATATTGAAGCATCAGTTTTTATATTCCGATCACGATTTTGAGCTTGACCAGAGTGCGGTCATCGCCGAGTCGTACAGTAAGACGGGATTCATTAAGACGTGCTACGCCCTTCCCAATCAAAGCCCTGCCGCTGCTTCTAGTTCCAAGTGACTTGTCTATCTAGTATGCAAGGTAGCGTATCAAAAAGCGATCTCGAATGCATGGTGATCAACATATTTGTTAACGTAGAAGCTAGAAAATGTATCAAGTGTGTCTGTGCAAGAAAGAGTCCGTGATACGCGCTCAGAGCCGAATACCGGAAGGAGGTGGGCTGCCCGAAGGATGGTATCGAGGTGAATGATATCGGAACTGGGATTTTCGCCATCGCCACCTCGTGCATATGGCTCCACTATCCACATACCTGTGGAGTCGTCTGGTGAGTCGTCCTTGCACGAGAACCAGTTCACAAGGGCACACGGATAATGGACGCCTTCAAATGAGAACGAGAAGAAAAGTCGCACGCGAGCGACGTAAAGGCCCCGCATACCTTCCACAGCTGAATCGGCGTTGACAAAGACAGTATCATAACGGCCAGCCCCCTTTCTCCATGAAGTCACTGCACGTATACGTTCACAGCGCATCCCCCCGGTTCCCGAAATATCGCTAGGCGCCTGGAAGGTGGCAATGGCGGAAGGATAAACGGTTATCTTTCCGTAAAACGTTGGATGGGCTGTGGAACTGATAGACATAATATCGGAAGCTGAGTCGAGATGCTCTTGGTCGTAGATGAATTTCCGAATGAGACGAGGGAAGTCAGGTTGTGCAAGTTCGGCGGCGATATCATCCGGGTAAACCTTGCGTACTATAAATGCAATCAAGTACATTTTTAAGTACCAAGTCATGCAACACGTACGTGGAATCTTTGAGAGGTCGACGTGGGCCTCAACTGTGGGACCGGCGATGTCGGCGTCGTCATTGTCCTCATCTTCTTTAATATTGCCATTTCCGCTGCCAGCGCCGTTGCCGAGTAAACTTGAAGAATCCGAGATGAGGGGTTCATGACTCGGATCGACCCGGGCTCTGCCAGTGTTCATACCTAGTACGATTGACTAGTAAGTCCAGAGGATTAAGACAGTATTTAATTGGAAATCTCACCAAGTATTTGGCCCAAAACCGATAATATGCATGTGCCTTTCAGCATACCACGGTTAGTAAAATCAACACGAGCAGCCGCAAGCTTGTCGAGGCGCTGGTTGGTTAGGAGCATTTGACTAAGCGCGTCAAAACGATTTGAGCGCCGCCATGGCTCCTTCACAGCCTTGATATGCTTAGATTCCGTGATGGAGGAACAAAGCCCATTTGGAGCTCCGTAGGCACGAATAAGTTTGGTATAATGGACGAGGGAATGCTGTCTTGGAAGATTGAAACCTTTAATACGAACACCAACCTCCCGAAAGATTTCACGATGACGGTGAAACCGCTTCAGGGCATCGTCTAAGGCACCAAGACTGCGCGTGTCGTGTATGTCACGTCGGGCTATGTAGCAAAATTCAAGGAAGGCACGCATGGCCAGCACCATCTCGTCTGGTATGTGCCCTTGAATTGCTGGTAAGTAAACCTGTGCGCCGTACATGTGTTAGACTTAATTATATCCTAAATATTAAAGAATCGTTCACCTTCATAAGTGCCTTTGAGTCGTCACCGGTCCATTGCTTAAAATTTCGGCCCTCGGGAAAGCGTCTGAGCCCTGCAAAAGGCGGAGCAAGTGCTATGCTGGACAATCAATTTAGTAGTGATAGTCGATGTACACAGGTGAACTTACCGCCGATCTATGTCATCGAGTATCTTCTGTGCTTGCGATGCTGGGTATTTAGCCTCAATGTATTCATTCACCCACGTGACAAGGTGGTCCTTGAAGGCGCCCTTGATTAACTGATGTAACAGATCGGGTGACAGGAGTTCGTTGATATCGGCACGGGGAAAATAATGTGTGAATGGCTGCAAAAAATCTATTAGAGTCACAGATCGGTATATAAACGGTTCCAAATGTGTGGGGCCATGCCGCATATGCCAGCGGTAGCACGGAGAAGTGAAAAAAAAAAAAAAAAACGAACAACAATGTCACCGACCAATCCATATTCGTCCCAAAGCACGCCTAGCTCAAACTCCTCAACAAGGATTTCAGTATGTGCTTGAGAACGGGGGACGGGCTTTTGCAGAGTCTGCTGACCAGAGTCGAGGTCACTCGCAGGCGCAGTACATCTGACGCGATTTGTGATTTGTCAGTAAGCGATTGAGTCGAAATAAAAAGAATGCGTACCTTGCACACCAACCTTGGACGACGCAGGCAAGCAGCGCCTGCTCTGGATAGTCTGCAATATAAGGACCCAGCCCATAGATAACCTTCCTGAAGTGGTCATCCGGAAAACGAACAACCTCGGGAGTTGTCATGCCGGGTCTGAGTGGCTCAAGTATTTTGGCAAGTGATGAGTGTAAGAGTTGACGGCGGAATCTGCGAAACTTAGGGTCGTCGCGAAATTCGTGAGTTGCTAAATGAGATAGATACGTCAAAGCCGTCAGCGAATAACAATTCGACTAGATATACAGCAAACAAGCCAACTTTAGGGATCGCGAAGAAACCAAGGAGCACAACGCCATTGCGATGTGCTCGTCGAATGTTATTGTGTATGTTACCGATGGAGAGATAAATGGGCCAGTATTCGTTGTGTCCCGTGGCCACAGATACAGTCGTTTTGTCACTACCGAGAATTATAGGACAAAAGACCGAGCCATGTGTTTCGGGATCCTCAGCAATTATGGTCTACCAAACAATGAGCACACGTCTAAAGAGGGTACTGAGGACTCACCGCTTGTCTCCAGGCCCAATTTCCAGACATGAAATCGCAAAAGCGATGGGTTCCATCGGGAGTGCGCTCTTGAAGCGGCGCGAGATCAAAATCGGACTTGAAATCAGGATTAGACAAGATACCGTGGACCAGAGTGCGTGGATTCCGGAACCACACATCGTAATCAGCTTCCTGCCACGACACGATGTTACCTTCAGATCGGATTCCGTTATACTGCAAACTAAAAGATTGCCATGGGGTGTCGCCGAGAGGAGTAGAATCAATGGCGCTGTACATTTGCACGGCGTTTGCAAATGGTGGTTTACCATTGTGGGCACTGAGAGACGCCGCCCAAAGCGTGAGAAGACAATTGATATCTCCGGCAGACATCTGGTTACGACGATACAAGAAGTCGGCAACTTCAAATTCAAGACGATTGTTGTATGGCGTCCAGTCGTTAGGTCCCTGATTGGAATTACGTGGAGGTGCCAGCGTGTCTGATGGTATATCGTTTCCGTCCTCATCACAGATCTGCCCTACAACACGTAGCTAATGTTAGTCTATATAAAGAAACATTATATTAAGAGACTTACCATTGAGTTTGGTATGATAAACACGAGTAACACCCTCGGTAACACCTGGAGGGTCAGGCCGAGGAACGTGAGGAGGAATGTGCTCGTCAAGCGCATCGTCCCTAGGTGGTGAGTTTCGAGTCAATCCTTCAACGTAGGACCCAGGCGGTATGTGATCCGAATCAAAAATAGAGATATCTATGTCAATATCACGGTTGGCGCCTGGAGATCCTTCACGTGAAGGTGGATGTGATGGCACAGAGTCGGATGGAAATGGACGCGGAGCCTGTTCGTGCAATGACTCATTAGAAGACTCGGACTCGTTAGAAGACAAGTCGGAGCGTTGCAATGGGGATGGCGGAGGCTCATCTGTTTCGGGTCCCTGAATACCATGCTTCGCTTGCATGTGTCTCCTGAGTCCACTTCTGATGTGAAAGTGTCGGGGACAGTCGGGACAAGGAAGAGTTGGGGGAGGGGGACCATATATATGGATGTCGGAAATTCTCCGTGTATTATTTGGTAGCATTGTGAGAAGATAATATAAAAGCAAAGAAGAACAAGGAGAGAATTAGAATAATGCGTGTAAGGGAGGCGTGGTAAGCCCAAATTGTGAAAATCTGTCAAGTCCGCAGTTGCGCGTTAGCCTTAGGCTAAACCTTTGCTTAAACCACTTAGCTGGCAAAAAATTTAGCGCATCCTGTCTTGAACATACCACCTCCTTCACCTCGTCACCATGCCAAAAACCCCTTCCCCTCCACGTCGGATGAGTACACGGGCGAGTAACAAGACGGCTCACCCAGGAAATATTGTCAAGCACAAACGTCGAACCACGGCCCAGGTTCAAGAAGAAAAAATGGCTAAAGCTAAGGCTAAGGAGGCTCGTAAGGTGGCTAAGCAACAGGGCATCAACCGCGCAGCTCAGTTTGAGCATGCTTGTCTGGCCAACGAAGACCTGGTTGACGCTACTCCTCGCCCACTATTCACTCCAAAACGGCGTCATAACCAGATCCAGTCTGATCTCACTCCCATTTCAAAGACAAGTGACAGCGACAGCCACGGTGATAGCAACAACAATGGTGACAGCGACAGCCACGGCGACAACGACAGGGATAGCGACAACGACAGCGACCCGGATAGCGACTCGGAGTCGTCAGACGACAACGAGAAGTCCGCATTCAAACCACTTGCCTCCGAACCCTCAGACATGGGAGATAACTCGACTCAGGCTGTCGAAAGCGACGTGCCGCCGCCTCCAGGCAAAAAGCTGAAAGGTGCGCACAAAAAGGCTGTGGTGACAAGAGCGGCAACAAAGGCAACATCTCGCAAGAACAAGAGAGCCAACAAGTTGATTGCCAAGTCAGCAGGTTCTGACGCAGAGCCGCCTCAGGAGCCCAAGCCGAAGAAAATAAAAGTACGCATACGGGACGAGATCAATGTTGCTGCAAAGAAGATGGAGGATCAAGCGGAGGACAAGAGCCAAGGGAATAAGTATGCCGATATGGTCAAGTCGATGTCAGGGAAGCGACTCGGAGGAGAGGGGTTAGCTCTCAAGAGACCCCAGCCCCAGGCGATGGTTGCGGTGGGAAAGAAGTCACAATGGGATGGAGCAATCAAACAGATAACGGCAACTGAGCCCAATCAGGCTTCGGTTTTGGCTTCCATAGAAGATGGCGCTCCTCGGCGTGTTCCGACGTAAGCTGACTGCTCCTCTCATGTCTCTGCCTTGGTCATCGCTGTTAACGCTCGAACAATCTACTCTTTTTTGTATGCTCAGTGATGCCTATGCCAGTGAGGAACGGAAAGTGCAAAGCTCAGCGGTCAACTGTGAAGACCGGGTCCCCCGCGATGCGAAGCCCACCTCACGAGGACCAAGTCGTGTCCCAGCGATTACTTCCAGCCGTTCTAAGTCCAGCGTCGTTTTTCCACTTACAAGCAATTCCACTCGCTTGTCTGTGCCCTCAGTTCTCACCGGCAACATCAACATCGTCAGTCATGGCTCGCTGGGTTCGACCAAAGTAAAGGCCAAACCGCTTGACGTCACTCTATTATCCGAAGGTGGTCTTTCTGATGCTGATGAGACCAACGGCAGAGAACGGGAGGCCGCGGTCAAGAGCCCTCCAAAAGGCAAGAGGCGTGTCACCAATGACGTGAGTTTCTTTTTTTTTGTCGTGCTACCGTACTTATGTTATTTGATTCTAGCAACTCATAGTCGTAAAGACCGAAGGCATGGCCGAAGACGTGGCTTCTAAGAAACCTCGAAATGACGAGCTCCCTGGCTGGACCGATGCACAATGGTTCCGCCGTACATTTGTCACCACATATATGGCCTTCGTTGGTCAAACTGCTGACCCTTGGGACGTGCCCATTAAGCAAGCAGTCGAGGTCATGCAGAAGATTTGGGATGCCACAAATGGCCATGAATACGAGATTACATCATCTAGCGCGGTCTGTCAAAAGGTATGTGGTATATTCACGGTTAAAACAGTTTGAATATATGTGCTTCAGGCTATCCAACGCCTTGCCGATTCATGGCGAAATGTCGTTGGTTCCATCGGAATTTCATGTGTTCAATCCTTTTGCGACTCGCAAGATTTGTTGCGGGATTCAGATTCAGGGCGTCAAGAATTTGCTAGCTTTTACCTCGAGGACCTTCGCTTTTTGTACGAGGACACTGATGATGAAGACAAAACGGTACGCAAATCCAGACATCATCCTGTACCCACCTTATGACAACGCGATGCCATTTAGAAATGGAAGGGCCTCTTCCGTAGCCCATTTATCCTTCAAACGTTTGCTGCACACCTCGGGGCTATCGAAAGTTCCCAGAAGGTTCCCGACCTCCATGGACCCAATACGCCAACTCCTTTACCTATCGGTGCGCTTGGCCTGGCTGCTGCGGCGGTAAGTGGTGTTTTTTTTGCTCACAAAATTGCGCTGACTGCCGCTAGGTGGAGAGGGCACTGACTCTTATCAAAACCGGAATAGTGACGACCAAGACGCCCCGTGCGGCTAGAGGTAAAACCCTAACCCTCCCTAAGACTCTCAATTATTCTACTGGCAAGGACTCCACACGTCAGACGGGGTTCAGCGATGCAATTTGGGGAAAGGCTACCCGGAATTACACAAAATCGGCACGCTCACTCACGAAGGCCAAATTTGATGTTATCATCAAGGAGGCTCGAGTATTCATGAAGCCCACTCGGACTCGGACCAAGATGGCCAAAGCTGGTAGTAGTAGGGAGGTCATTGATGTTGACGACTATGATATACGAGCGTGCCTCGTTGCCAATTCCGATTCTGATTGTAAGTAGTATTTTTTCTGTTTCTCATTTGACTAACTGTGACGTGACCCTCCAGAATCTGCGTTGTACCATATTGCAACCAAAAAATCCCACTCCTTCCTCAGTCTGATCGGCGAGCCATCACAGTTGACCTACTTATTAGATGGACAGTGGATCTATGATAGGCGCTTCTAATTTGATTTCTTTTGTCTTTCTCTACATTTTAAGTTTGTGTTCCTGACTGCAGCACTTGTGGGTGGCCTTAGTGACTCCAGTGAGGCACATCCCCAACCGTAGCAGTATCTATACCAAATATAAACAGGCAATAATTTGTCTCCGGAGTTTGCTGAGTTCAAGCTCATTTGGCGATGTCTCTGCATGCTCATTTTGCATACTTTGCCGCCCTATTTTGTTTAACGACTGAACCATTTCTCATTCTTACTTGTCTCTTTCGCACGTTTTCGGCACAAGCGAAACAAGTGTTCATGGTGCCCACACATTTTCAGACATGAAAATCGCCACATCGGAGTTGGACCTTCAGCCACTGTTTGGCAATTCACGTGTTGTCACATGCTCTCCTTTGCCAAGGGCCGCATGCGACTTTGTTTCTGGGGAACATTTCGTGTATTCACCGTATGTGTGTGGTCTTATGTGCGCTCTTCGAGTCTGTCACTTTGCCTATTTCGATGTACAGGTATGTCTAATACGCCTCGTTCAGTTTGCAGTTAATTGGCACGGCACTATTTGGTTCTGCTTCGGACAAGGGTTCAGATGTCCCTCTTCATGCTTCATGTGGTGCTCACTCTACTCCTCTTTTTCACGCTTGGAACTTGGACGATAACAAAGACGTTGTTTTACTTTGTCACGTCTGCCATCTGGAGCGGTATACTGGACGACATCATGATGCAACACATATTTGGCAATGCACTCCATTGCGTTTACACAGTACCAATACCACGGCTCCCTCACATTCATTTGATTGATTGTTTGCAGCCGTCCGCTCACCCTTCTTCGCCTGAACAAATCGACGTATTCATATCAATAGAGTTTCCTGACCGAGCAGAAAACCCGGTGCTTCACGAGCCTGTCAAAACTCACAAGGTGCGTGGTCCCTGTCGACATGGACACGGCATATTTGAACGATCAAAACATGTGCACGAAAGGCTTTCTGAAACCTTTCAAACACGAAACAGAACTCACACTCGTACTACGTGAAAACCGACGTAGACAATCGTCATGTGGTTTCATACTCCCCTTATCTACTGCGTTACCATGCACACATGCAGTGCAGGAGGTGCGCAATGTATCTTTATCTGACTTCTCACCCCACTGAAATATTTGTTCACCTTTCGCTGTTGTCGTGGTATTCGGACCTGGATGATGCTGTCTTCACACTCGCCATGCCCTCCGCCAGCGTAGACCCACCTTCTCGTACGTCACGCCTCCAAATCACGCTCAAACACCCTACTCAGAAACCAGCGCATGTGTGCCCCGCCGCTCACAATCACAAAGGCCCTTACAGTACCGTTGAGTCCGAAGACGATGACAATCAGCCCCGCGGTGGAGCAAACGGCCTCGACATGGTCGCTCACATGAACGAAAACGGGAAGCAGAGTAGCTGGTGATTGCGCGTCACCTCGGCGCTCGAACCAAGCATGCACCCTTAGCCCCAAACACCCGTCTATTCCACATACAAAGGACTCTCCAAGAATTGGAGCACGGGAAAATCATCTCGAATTCGTGAGTAGATCGCTCTTGACCCGTAACTTTCCCGATAATGACCCTCGATTCCGGCCTGGGTTCCACAGCACCTCGACCCTCTGAAATCAGGGGGGTCGACCGCTTCTATTGTGGGGCAATAGCCGGTCAAGAGCTGTCTATGAACAGCATTCAAATCGCCGAATCTCGGGGAAGCCGATCTCAGCCAGTGTGTGTAGAGACAACTCTGGTGCGTACTCAAATCCCAAATTCATTCAAGCCCTGGTATCTATTTATGGGAGTCCTTCGTCACTATAGCGTACGGGACGACAACGAAGAAGACTAAGAAGCAATCTAAGAGGAGGTCGAAAACCGTTCACGGACGGCGGGATGGGTCCAGAAACTTGACGCTTTGTAGGACTTTCTTCTTTTGAGTCACCTTTTTTCCAGCTGCAAGTTCCTATCATTTCTTACAGCTGTCTCGACGTATTCTGCGTCTTTATGGGAAGCAGTCGAGAAAAAAATGATATCCTTAGCGGAATGCACGAGGCAGGTGATACCCGCTGAATCCGGGAGTGAGCTAACTGAGCATCTTACGCGTACACATTTGTTTTGTTATCGGCCATGCCCACGATTCGTCTCATGAACGCCACGACGGGACACAGCACCGCACGGGGAAGCGATCACTTGGGTCATCCTAGCCGGACTTTAGAACCCAGCAAAACCGAATCCTATCTATTGTCTCTTCTCACCGACGATATCACCCCGACTTTACGCGACTTAGAGCGACTGAAGCCCCCAGAACACCCGGACTCGCACTCGAAGGAGTACACGGCGGTTTAGAGTACCCTTCTGGACAGTATCTGCCATTCTTTCAGTAATGATCAGCTACGGTCCTTCACTCAGCAGTATGCCTTGTCGCTCGGCTCAAAACTGAGGAAAGCCTCGTACGCCGAAGCTATCGTAGAGAAAGCGTGGCAGTGGCCTTCCCTAAGAGAGCTCAAACGTGCGCGGAGTGGTCGTACTGAAGTGACTTCCTTGGGTAGGCGCACTGTGTCCCTTTATTGATCTCTCTCACTCTTCCTAGCATTGGCACTCAGCCCAAGTGAGCTCTTCATCCTTTTAGGAAAAAGTACGTCTATACGTCTCTCATGCGGTTTTGTCTAATACTGTCTCGAGATGGTTCCGACTTGTTTCAATTATCGAGGGAATATAACGTATACGCCTCTGTGAAGCGCAATCCCCTCTCCTTGTATTTGGAGGGAAGCCGTGACTCGGTTAAGGGAGCTGAAGAATATATCGATTGCCTTCGAAAAAGGTGGGTTGAGTCGATCGTGTTACTGTTATGCAATATACTTACCGACTAGTAGGACATTGTGGAGGACACCTTCGATACACCATCGAAACATCCTGTCCCACAGGACGCTTTTCACAGCATTTCGCGCCTCTCTGGAGCTTTTCTGGAGAAAACCGAGGACCAGAAAGTAAGGATATGTCTATCACCGGGCTACATTGTACTGACCTTACAAGTTACGTGTCCGAGCCAGGCATCCCTCGAATATCATGTTGGCTAAGAGGCTGGCAATAAGAGTCAATTACCAAGTTAGTACGCGATTTCGCGTTCAGGGCGGTTCACTGACGCTACTGTGGCAGGCAGAGCCCTCCGAACTTCTCTCACAACAGACACATCACAAGGACAAGGAATTGCGCACCCCAACAGCGGCGCCTCTGGCATAATCTCTGTACCCATTTTCAGGACCTCGTTTGTTACCTACGATGACGAGATCGAGTACTCCTTCAATGGCGCCGAGTGGGAGACTGATTGGGGGATACCCGCTCACAGAGCCTTGACATCAGTGGGCTTGCACAATCACGAGGTAGTCTCTTCTCGATAGACGGGTGCGTGCGTTCCACATGTAGCTCATCGACTTCCTTTCCCGGTCTCCCGAGTTGATGAGCAGGGTTCCTTGGAGTCTCCGCATACAGGGGGGTTGACCTACACGGATACCCGCTCGTGGGTCGCCGCGCAACGGACGTCAGCCACGTTTTTTCCCAGGTAGGAAGCATGAACGTATTTTGTTATATCTATTTCACCCCGTGCAGTCTCCCACTAGAGTTCGTTAAGGCACTTCCCTCACAACAGAGGGTTCTCCATCGATTGGTTTGTCGTTGTTTTCCGGTGTTCGAGCAAGACAGTAGACATTCCGCGACAACAAAGTTCATTCGGACCGAGGTGCCATTGATTGACCATAGCATGTACAACATCCAGTGGGACTCCTTGATCGCAGTGTTTTCACGAATGCGATGTTCTAGAGCGGCACCTCTGCCAATGTGGACTTATTGATGCCCGATCGGTGAGACTCGCACCATGATTCCTGGTGTCGCCTGAATATCCTTGCCTCAGTTATATGGACCTCCGCTTCAACGTCTCAGGATATGAGCCCTCTTCCTTCGACTCAACAACCTGGCGAACTAATGAACTACTTGGATGGCCTCCAGAAGTTGTGCGTGTTACAGTAGCTTGCACTGCGCCGCTACTGACTCGGTACTGGTCTGACTTGCAGCGACCCGGACGTCACGCAGCCAGTACCCCCCCTTGTTGTATCTCATGACGACCACGAATATATTCTCGCAACTAACGCTAGCATTCGGCAAAGTGCAGAGTCATTGTCATATGTTTGTGACGGACTTATCATGCCGGCAAAGCTCTCGTATGTATCGCCCGTCCCCAATGGACAATTAGTTCTGACCCGCATTGCTCGTTTCGGAAAGGTCATCCTAAATCGCATGAGGGAGAAGGCGCACCGGGCCTTGGCGGCCTGTGCGCACCTCGTCTTCGTGCCCGCAACCCGACAGCGTCAAGCAAGAAGAGATCGAGGATGCTTTTGTCGTCTTTGCCGGCCGTAGGCGCGTCTTCCGTCCGGGCGGTAATGCAGTCCCCTCACAGCAAGCTGCGCCGACGCCACCGGATCTGCTTCCGCACAATTACTTGGCTTTTTCCTACTGCTTAGGGACCACTTAGCATGTTTAATATATTCTGTGCTTTCCATGGATGTTATCATGCTTTTACACGCTTAAACCTACTTACTTGTACTCTTTGACTGCTTATGTAAAATTACAAATTGCTTGAACCCTCAATTGCTGCTTATTCTTAGAACCTACTTGGACTTTTGTATTACTTATTTTAATGTTAAACTTGCTTGGAGCACGAGATACTGCTTATTTTTAGAACATACTTGGACTCTCATACTGCTTATTTTAATTTTAGAATTGCTTAAACCACCAACTGCTGCTTATTTTTAGGACCTACTTGGACTCTCATACTGCTTATTTTAATTTTAGAATTGCTTAGACCACCAACTGCTGCTTATTTTTAGGACCTACTTGGACTCTTGTATTGCTTATTTTAATTTTAGAATTGCTTAGACCACCAACTGCTGCTTATTTTTAGGACCTACTTGGACTCTCATACTGCTTATTTTAATTTTAGAATTGCTTAGACTCACAATCACTGCTTAATTTAATACAACCTACTTGGATAATTGGAGTCTTAGACTGCTTATTTCAACACTTAATACAGCTTGGGATCTTGCACCATTGGGGTCTTAGAGTGCCTTAAAAATATTACTTATATTTGTGCTTATCTCAAGTAAAGAATAAGCAGACAATAAGCCAAAATTAAGTCAGGTTCAGAGCGAGGCTTGACTTAATCTAAGCATGGTCAGGCTTAGCAACATATGGCTTAATGTTGCTTAAAATGGTTATTAAGTTATATTAAGCACTGTTAAGGGCCATTAAGAAAAATCAACATTTTCCTGATGGCCTGTCACAGTTCCTCTGCGATGCCGTTGACCGCCAGCCCGATACATCGCTCATGGAGCTGCAGGTGGAGCTTCGGGAAGTGTTCGGCACTGAGGTATCACTTCCAACGATCCTGTGTTCCCTCCAAAGAGAGGGGTACACAATGAAAATGGTAAGTTTTCATCTTTCGGCCCCTCAGGTTCTTATGACATCGGCGACAGATCACACGCCGTGCTCTTGAGCGTAACGAGCAGGACCATGAAGAGTACATGAACCTCATCAATACCCATTTCCGCCTGGAACAGCTCGTTTTTGCTGACGAGAGCCATTTCAATTGGCTCACACTGAGGAGGCCGTATGCGTGGTCCCTTCGTGGCGAGTGCGCTGCCCAATACGAGTTCTTTCTTCGCGGAACCAAATATTCCATGCTACCTGCTATCTCCCTGGATGGCATCCTACACCTCGAGGTCGTTGAGAACGCCATTACCGGTGACACTTTTCGGCAATTTGTTGAAGGTCTTCTCCCACACATGAACGAATGGCCAATGGCCAATTTGGTCCTCATTGTCGACAACGCGGCCATTCACAAGGTAGACGGAATTCGTGAACTGGTCGAGGGACATGGCGCGCGCCTTCTTTACCTCCCTGCGTATTCACCTGACCTCAATCCGATCAAATTGGCATTTTCATCAATCAAGGCATGGCTGCGCGCCAACCGTGCTCGCGTCAATGTGGATCTCGAGACCGGCAATGGCAACGTCTACGATACTGTTCTGGGAGGCCGTCCACTCTGTCACGACGGACAATGCGAAGGGCTGGTACAGCCACTGCGGGTACCAGGTCCCTCCTTAGTTTTTTTTTATGTATTTACTTGTGCACGCGCGAACATATGACAACTCAGAATGTTGGAGAATAGAAAAACAGTGAATTGAAATAGCCTATGTATACAGTACAGCTCAAAAGCCCCAAAGGTTGAGGAAAAACTACCGACTGGTTGGAACCGTTGTATGTTACACTCTAGGGGGGTGATCATGGGATAGCTGACAAAGATACCTCACACTTCGTACGACGTGGCCCTGTATCTGTTGTACGACCTGTTGTACCACACGACATCGCTGTCATCCTCCGACTCGGCCCCATCCACCAATGTCTTGTTGTCCGAAACATCGATTACATCGTCTGTGTGAACTTCTCCGAGTGACCTCGGGGCTCTCTCCTCCAAGTCCTGCAACGCTTCCTCCTGTTGAGAAAGGGAGTTATTGTTGGGGCTCCTCGTCTCCACCAAACCAAGAGGGATGAAGAGATTTTCACAAAACTGGTGGAGGCGGTGGGCGAGATCATGACCAAGACCCCCAAACGACTGCGAGGAGCTCGACCGGCAGTGAGTACAGGTCCACTGAATCCAATATACCGAGGTCGGTGAACTCCTCCTCTATGTTGACATAATTCAGGCCAATGGCTGGCTCGTATTCATCCATGAGCTGTAGCAGCTCCATCAGCGTCAGGGACCCTCAATTGTGCAAGGCAGTCCAGAAGGACCAAAATGCGTGAGGGCCGTGGACTGGGTTGTAGCATACTTGGCCCCGCAACACCTGATGGTGTGTCACATGGGGGGTTATTGTTGACGCGAGCAAGATGCGATGGATCTGCAATGGGTGTTGACGTAGCAGAGACTAGGTGCGTTGTGGAGTTCCCTGCTCCCGATGTTGGTGTGATATTGACCAAGACATGTACCTCGGGCGTTGCACGAACAGGTCCGTGCTTTTTTTGTTGGTGGGTAGTCGTACCTAGTCACATTCGGGGGTTTATGTATTGTTGCTTTCCCGAGCGACTGGAAAATTGGGTGAGTTTCTCGTCACGTTTACTCGTTTTCGCACTGCTTACTATGTGTTTCGCCCACAATGTCATATCCTCATGGGTCAGCTCCTCATGCCCCCCTTCTGCGCTCTCTCCCGACTTCTTGAGCAAGCAGTAGGTCTTTTTGCCTGGACCGGAGTGTTTGCTACAGCTGAGGTGTTGCTGCAACCTGATGAGACAGTCTAGCTGCCGTGCCATGTCGGGACTCGGTTCCGGGGGAACGTCATCTTCGCGACAGCGTTTCTCCCTCCCCTTCCCCTTGGACCTCTGTGCCTTCACACGTGGAGGGTCATGCTGCGGGTATACAAGGTCAGTGGTATGTCTTTGTTACATGCCGTGCAACTCACCATATCTTTAACTTCCAGTGACACTGCGCGTGTCCGCGCCGAACGAACCTTTCCTATCAGCCGGGCAATTGCATCTGCCCAGTCGCACTTGGTCCCAAGGTCTGTCCATGCACCTCAGGCTCCCTCTCCGATGATCCAGAACACGATGCGCACCCCGCTATGAGGCCTACCGAGGCGATGGAGCACCTCATCACGGAAATCCGGCCACTGCATATCGGTCTGCGTGGTAAATGCGTGTTTGATGTGGTCATCGACCACCTCAGTCTGGAATCGCCAAACTTCAAGCAATCAACAACTACCTTCCCAGCACAAAGGTATGTAACGCTTACCTCCATCACTGACTTCTTCATTGGGGTAAGTCCTGCCTGGCCGGGCACCCACAGTCGACAATGGGGCAGCACCATTCGTGCCCACGCCCCTATCTCTCCCGGTCCCTCCTGGACGCCCACGCCTAGTGACGTCTTGATCTGTAGGTCCATCGGCCACATGACCATGCTCCCTATGTGCAGGTGGGTCTTCATCGCCGGTGGTCGTGCGTTGAGTGGCTAATGGATTCTCCAGGAATGGACCTGGCGCAAATCCTGGCAGAGGCGCCATGGGGTATTGGGCGTAACCCCATGGCTGAAAGGGTGGATACGGCGGAGGGTAGGGCATCGTGCCATATGGATGTGCGTAGGGCGGTGGTACGTTCATAGCTGGACCAGCCGAACTGTACTGACCACCGAATATAGGACCTGCCACCGGTGGCAGATGTGGAGCTGGCAGAGGCGGTAGATGTTGCGATCGGACTCATCGGTACGGACTGCGGACTCGTGGGGTTCTGACTACCCTAGTATTAGTCAGGGACAGTCGTCTCAGTCAGCCTCGGACTCGTTATCACATGCATACAGTACGGACTTGACTCATACCTAGGATAGTCATAGTAGGGTTCGAGCTACTATTGCTATAGGGTACCTTACGTTCTGGAGGAGCTTCAAAGCTCCTCGTCAACTGTATATAAGACTGGCAGTACGAAGACCGAGCTCCCTAGCTTGGTCTTCTTGAATCATCAGTCTCATTCTCGTCTCCTCCCTTCTCGTCTGCCTCCTTCTCTCTCTCTGTCTGTTAGTGCGTCTGGCTCTTGTGGAGCAGATCGCTCGACGACGCATACGCCTGGTGGACTTTGCCCCAGTGCTCGCATTGATCACGTTCCTGCTCAGGACGTGTATCCATATTCGCTAAGTCGTCCTTCGCATATCAAGCCACTCTGTCAACGCTCAAGTCGGGCATCGTTAGGACAGGCCTAACGCAACAGTAGAGGTGGTATTGCAGGAGTGTGAGGTGGGATGTGGCCCTTGGGTGGCGGCAGTGGCAGCGGTGGCAGTTCAGGCGTCGCTGCAGGTGTCTCTGGTGCAGATGGCCGCGACAGACGCAGTGTAACCTTGCACACACGAGATCACGACTGGCTGGCTGGTGGAATTTCAGGAGGAGTAGGCATTGGCATCGAGGTAAGCTCGTTTGACCCTTTTGGTGCCAACTCTCTGCTACCTACTTATACTTTCAGGGTTTGCCTTTTCGTGTCACCATTGAATCCCGGCCCCCTTCTTACCCTCACTACCTGCCAGCGCCCCGTTCCAAACCCCAATATTTTAATTGCTGGCACCAACGACGGCAGCAATGGGCTGCATTGACGACGCAAGCGGTGTGAAGCGCATGTCGCAAGTCCTCAACAGCACATCCTCAGGTTCAGGTCTCCTCGTGCTGCCCACGTGTCATGCTCCTTGTTGACAACCATCTTTGTATTGTAATATACATTCAATATGACTACTTTTCCTACCCCGTTGGAACCAACTTGTCAGCTGCGCAGACCAGTAGTCAGTGTTAGTGCCTTACTACGTCAGGCTTACTACGTCAGGTGATAGTTTCTCATTTCAGAACTGATAAGTGGAATATATAAATTCATTGAATAATTACTGCAATTAATTTTTGTGGGAAAGAAATTCGGCATGATCACCGAGGTGCCCATTCAAATCCCGCCTGTATCCCTAAAGCGGTCGTGAGGTGACAGGTGTTATGAATACCGCTGTAACAGTAGGCGAGTTTGTAAGATACTAATAACAGACCACGTCACCCTTACTTTTGACCAAGATGTCGTTGCCTGACACTTGGCCACCGACGTCAGCCGTTGTTTGCTCATCCGAGTCTGCCACTGTGTGGGTAGTGTCGAACTTGCGACATCGACCCCGGGCCGACGTAGATCCTCCGGTGACGGTCTGCTTCCAGTCTGCTTCCCACTAGCACCTACAAATCATCATCCCACAAAATATTCGGTACCTCAAATACAACGTGGCCCAACATATCTACAGCAGATCAACCGGCTCTAACGATTGGTATATTGGGGTATTATTCCTTGCAGTGCAGGTCCAGCACTTCTGCGGCGTGGGGCTAACGAGAAAACATCCATGTATTGCGGCAGCAGCGTTGAAAGCGGTGTGTTGGCTACCAGCAACAAAGGTGTCAGAGGCCGCTCTTGTGGTACAGTTTTAAAAACTGCCATGGTAGGTTCGACGTACAGGGCCCAGAGATACAATATAGTATTTGGCGATTGGGGTTCGGCGACTGGGATAGGAGGGAAAAACACATGCTCGTTGGAGCCAGTGGTTTCTCCGATGCCAGACAAATTCCGGCCGGGACACCCTTCTGAAGCGGTCTGTACTTACTGTAAATAGCACCATCTGTGGGCAACGACCAGCGTTCGCTGAATCCAGTGATCCAGTTCCCACAACATGCAAAGGCAGTACATGCCAGAATCTGACATGACACGTCGGGGTACCGAGGGGGCGTAGAGACCACCGTAGGCTTGCCGACTGTGATGACGTTGATCCGCGCCAGAGACAAGTTACAGGTGACAGTGCTGCAACTGACGCAGTGAATGAGAGGGCCAACACAATGTCGACGATGCCGGATATTGCATGGGGTATGGTGACCACCGCATGAATGACGTAATTTACGCACTTGCACCATCCGGAGATAGTGCCATTGGGTTATTGAATCGGAGTATGCAGGTGGAGAGGTTTGTGTATGGGTATGTCCTGGTTCGCTGCGACTGTTGTGCTGAAAAAAAGACTGGCTTCAAGGAAGTCAGAAATTAGATGGCGTATTTTTCTCGTTCTGGCACAGTCAAGCTTTTCGAAGTAGATCGAGTTGGTCCTGACAGGAACTTCAAAACTCAAACGAACACTGTTTGTTCGCTTACGTCAAGAGCAAAAGGGAAAATTGCAGTGCGCCCATTGGCTACGGGTGAACCCGGCCTCCGGAGAGTGTTTCCGCAACGCCGAAAGCTTTTTTAAAACCCAAAAGTTCACGAACTTCCCGACCTTCCACGTTTACCCACCACTTTCCACCACCTGCCCCTACTTCCCTTCGCGGTTTCCTCTTTCAACAACGATGCCTCACGCTCCTGGTAAGCAACACGGTCATACGCGTTCCGGGAAACTATATTCATGCTTCGACATATCGTAGGTGACGCCAAGTCCGGTGCTCAGCTTTTCAAGACGCGTTGCGCTCAATGCCATACCGTTGGCACAGGCGAGGCACACAAAGTCGGCCCCAATCTTCACGGGTATGTCGATTCGGTTTGTTTTGTGTCGGTACGCGTACTGACGTTCGTGACGTGGCAAGTCTGTTCGGTCGTCACACTGGCCAAGCATCAGGCTTCAAATACACCGATGCGAACCAGAAGAAGGCCATTGTCTGGGGCGAGGACACGCTTTTCGAGTACCTTGCAAACCCTAAAAAAGTGTGCTCTAACCTAGAGTACCTTGCAAACCTTATTGACGTCATACTCAGTACATCCCTGGTACGACCATGGCCTTCGCCGGCTTCAAGAAGGAGAAGGACCGTAACGATGTTATTGCCTATCTCAAAGAGGCGGTCAGTGATTTTGCGTCTCGCTCTCCGCGCCACCACTGACGTTTCTCCCACAACAGACTGCGTAGATACATCATGATCCCGACGCGTTCACCATATTATAACAGTCTTGCATATATTACACTGTCGGGCTAGTATACGTAGATGTCCTCATACCGAACACTCTGTCTAGTTAGACCAGGAACTCCCCACTCACGCATCATTATAATTCTTGCATGGAAACCTCGACGACGTGAATCAAGACGTGAATTGAATAGCAAGTGTTCTTGATGTGATGACTTACACGTGATCCGGTGATGACTAAGCACCCTTACTGTAAGTCAGTCTCAAGGTCAGTCTTGTACTTGAACGTCGCAACTCTACTAGTACTTTGGATCCGCTCGGTCTCACGATGGACGAGCTTGCCGTCGATGAAGAGAAGAAGCCTTTCGACGAGCTTGGGGGTAACAATGAGGACGACTCGCAGCCAGATCCCGATGAACACATCATGCTCGAGTCAGGTCAAGGCAGAGTGTGGCTCGTCAAAGTACGTCCCTCCACAACATCCCGCCACTTCCAACCGCCCACCGCCCCTTCCCAGATCCCCAAGTTCCTCATGGAGCGCTGGTCCAAGTTCGACGCGGAAGGCGTGCAGCTCGCCAAGATCCGGATATACGACGTCCCGCCCGGCGCGGCCCCGCGCATCGTGGTGCTCGTGCCGTCGGACGACGGCGACGGCGACGACATCTACGAGCTCGATATGGTGAACCAGGACGTGCACAACCAGGTCGTCGTCGCGGAGCGCGCCAAGGCGACCACGGGCACCGGCCGCGCCCGCACGACGATCATGACGGGCAAGGTGAAGCACGAGTGCAACCTCCGCCCGCGCATGACCGGCCGCTACGAGCGCCGCCTCGCAGCGCGCGGCGCAGCGGCGAAGAACGAGAAGGCGGTGCGCGTCGGGCTCATGGATGGCGCGCGCGCGGGGCGCGGCGGCGGGAAGATGCTCAGCAGCGGCATCTCGTCCGCGTCCGGTTTTGCAGGACCTCACGGTGAGCGCAGTCCCCCCTATTTAATTCCGGGCCGAACGTTACCTTTTCTTGCAGCGCACGAAGGTCAAGCCGCAAAAAGGACAGTACGAGCGCATGGCGCGTATGCCGCGCAACCAGCTGCTCGATTCCCTGTTTTCGCTGTTCCGCGAGCGCGAGCAGTGGCCTATCAAACTCCTTCGCGAGAAGACGCAGCAGCCGGAGGTGTACCTCAAGGAGGTGCTGTCCGAGATCGCGACCCTGCATCGCAGCGGCGAGTTCAATGGGACGTGGGAGCTCACCCCGAGCTTCAAGGGCGATGGTGTACGTGGTTGTGTTACTCGTTGCGTTGTGCGGACTCACTGTGTTACGTAGATCAAGGCGGAAGGCATGTCGCAGCTGTATGCGTCGCAGCCGTCTAACGCGGACGTCTCGATGGACGACTACGACGAGGAAGAGGACGACGACGACGACATGGAGGAGGTCATGGAGTAGGGTTCGTGCGTTCGTCACATTCATAACTGCAATACTGTATTGTATATCTTAGTTCCAACCTGCCTCTGATGTGATCCATCACGTCCTTAAAATCCACCTATTTTTTGCACTGGCTGTAACAAGCACTTCTTCTAGATGTCCTCTTGGTTGGGGCAGCTCGTTCACCAAGTCTTTGCCATCTAAGTAATGTGGGCACAGAGCTTGACTCATCGGCGTTCACAAGCGATCCTGAATACTCCAGAGACACGCTACGAGTCTGCATTAAACTTTCTGGCCAACCCTCCCCTCTCGCCAATGGGGAAGGCGTGCAGCGTGCAGATGTGCGATTCTGTTGAGGTGCAGTGCGACGGTCGCACAACACACACGTGTGACCATCGGGCCGGCTGGACCGACAACATTAACTTCAATTGAACTTGAACTTGAACTCAGTTCAGCTGCCAAGTCAGTTGCTCGACCGCGGCATTTATTTTCTTTATACGAAATTTACTTCACAAACCTCAGCCTTTTCTCCCAAACGGCTGAGGTTATCTATTGCATTTTATGTGGGCTTAGTCGCGACGCATTCCCGCGCACCAACATTTGATACCCGTCCTGCGTTCGGTTGGCTGGAACAGAGTCGCAAGGCTGATGCTTGGTACGCACACGCGGCGTTTAATTTATTGAGAAAAAAGATCTGTATAGCAGTTATGCCGCCTCTCCGAAGATCAGAAAGAGGAGGCATTTTAACTGGACATAATCGAATCTAATCCGGTGATTGAACGAGGGCGCCGAGAGATGGGTTCAAGGACGTGTCAGTTGCCAGCGCATAAACAGAAGACCCATCCACATCACCATACGCCTCTCCTTCACCTCCCGTCCTGGGTACCACAAAAACTATGAGGAAACGCATTGCAGATCGGGAGGGATAGTGGTATCATCGATATAGTTCGCGGCGTTGACACCCAACCCTCTACTCGCGAACACTTGCCACAGTAAACATGCGTTAGCGCCGTCATATCGGTTTGCGTCTGCCTGAATCCACGCGTCGCGGGAAGTCGTGACTGTCCGTTCCACGTCAGTGTCCACATGTGAAAACACAACCGAGTACGGCGAAAAAGCTCACAACTGGGGACGCATGGTTGGAGAAGCAGGGCGTCAAAGAAAAGGTGAAAAAAGACGACGTTTCCCTCCGGGGCGTTCGGGTCCACGGTCGATTCCCGGGACCACCCGAAGGCCGCGACGAGCGCGGCATACACGTTGTGAAAAATGTTGGCCATAACCTCGCCCATTTCTGCGCGCATCTCAGACAAATACGGTGATGAAACAGAAAGGGGGCAAACCGTGAACGTCAGTCATGCCGTTCAAACTCGAGTAGCGGAGAGGGTTGGTAACGCTTTTCGGGTGTTAAGCGATTCGTTCTCTCGTGGTCAATCGATGCGTAGACACTCACTTCGATGTTGAGTACGGGCGCGAACGGAGGCCAGTAGAGTTGACGCCAAGTCCAAATAAGTAATCGGAGGTAGTCTCGTTTTGCGACAGAGCGCTGTCCACCAGTGTCGGAAGGCGCAAAACGCGGAGCGGACCGAAGACTTACTCGGACATGGCATCCGCAAAGCCTTCGGCAACGGCGCCAGATTCGAGGGTTCCGAAACAACGTGCAGTCGCACCGCCGGTCATACGGTTGGTCGCGCCATGTTGGCATTCGTGGATCACTATATCGTTTTGGAGGGCGCTGTCCCGTCTGGGCTGGGTATTTGTCAGCCACCTCCGCGGTCAAAGAACAATTGTGGAGTGCATACGGTAGTAAGAGCGTACAGGAACAACCGCATTTGACCGGACTGGCCACTGTTTTGTGTTCAGAAAGGCCCACAGATGAACTCTGAAAGGACGAGCGTACTCGGGAGGGGTCAGAAAGTTGGCATTGTTCATATCCTGAGAATCCTGCACGCTCACGAGGACACGATCCTGTCCTTCTCCGCCCTTGCCAAAATTATTCGACTGGAAGTTGAAAGTTGTCTCCGTGAAGCCATATAAGTAAGCAAAGTCGTGGTAGACATTGACAACGTAGAATGCGTTCGTAATGGCCGCCGGGATGTTGCTCTCGAAGGTCGGGTCATCTACAGGGTAATCCATATACTCAAAGACAAGGTCAGGGGTGGTGGCGGTGGCGGTGGCGGTGTTGTTCTCGTTGCCTACGTATGCAATGGCGTTGTTGCCACTTCCGGAGAGTAAGGGTACTTAGAACCCTGATGGTAAAAAGGAGCACTCACTCGGTCGCATTGGTCGCCGTCGTGAACTCCTGGTGCCAGCCGTTGGGGGATACAGCCAGATCCTCTGGGTCTATGATGTCTATAAAACCCTCGGTGTCGGGGTCCTTCGCAGTGATCGGGAGAACGCGGTACTACGACCAAACAAAAAAAAGGAACACGTTAGAAATAGGCAGAGTCCAACGATTTCGCCAAACCGACCGTGGCTTTCGCGACGAAGTCCGTCAGAGAGATCACCGTGTTGTTATGCGCGTCTACAAAGGCTTCATACCATGTCCCCGCAGTCATATTGTGAATTTGGATAACATGCGTAAGCGCAGCGAAACCGCAGGGTTTTACAACGAACTCGAGTTTTGGGGGGTGTCCATTGTAGGTTCCGTAGAGCGTTTTTTCTGCAGTAGCGATCGCATCATCGAGGGAGACGGAAGGATTTATGTCTGCGGAGCTAGCTTAAAGGGGAGGGGGAAAAAAAAGGTCGAAATTGTTAACAACCTCGTCATCGAAAACATCTGCACGGACATACAATGCTCAACGAAAGAGGAGCTGAATGACGAGACCTTCCCGTGTTTGTTGAAAGCGACATTGGCAACCGCGTTGGCTACGGGTACCCCGTTCTGCCACGACTTTTTGTTTACTGCCTTGACTATGGGACGCAGAGGAATCGACGCACAATCTTCTGCGCCAGGAAGACATGGTGCGCCACCTGCCCCTGCGCTCTGGTATTGAGATGAATGCTGTCCTCAGAGACACCCAGCCTAGACGCCAGAAAAGACACCCCAGCGCCACCGAGGTCGAGGGCACCACCTTGGATACCACGAGGATATTGTTGGTGGGTCAGGAGGGGCTCCACTCCGTCGACACCGAATCCCTGTTCGTATGTTAGCGGACAGAATTGTCACGGTGGAAAGAGGTGGAAGCTCACCTCGAAAGTTGATGTGGGGTGGAACACCTCGAGCTTGAGGCTCCTATCGGCACCAACGTAATGCGTGCGATGAGTGGTAGGATGCGATGTTGCAGGCCACGTTGTCGCGCTCGTGGTGAGTGCAAGCAGCACGGGGGAAATGAACCTAGCGAATAAGACCATCAATACTGGATGGGCACTGCAAGAGAGTATCGTCGAGGGACTCGAGGCAGACGTGCGGCTGAAGACAGAAAAAAAACACGGTACAACTTATAAACAGCATCCTCTCAGTCCTGCCAGTGAGGTGGGAGCGCGGCTGGAGCGTGCAACGAGTGCGGGCCCATCTGCATTCGGGTGTGCTCTCGCTTCCTTCCCGGGTTCGGCCCGCCGCTCATTTCTCGACTTCCCGGTCCGAGCACTGTCCGAGCCCGTGTTCGTGTGTTCCGCCAGGTAGTAACCATGCCCCGAAACAGAAAGAAGAAATCAGCGATCCCCCAAAGCCCGGTTCATCCTCTTTGTCGGGAACCGCCAGTGCCAGTGCCAGTGATATCCATTGGCTTATCATCGGCAGCAAGATTGGCAGTTGACCGTTCTAATTCAAGTGCCACGGCCGTTCACCCAAGCGCCTACCGCGATGGCTTTGTTGATCCCTCCGGAGACATACTCACGAATATTACGTGCCAGACTGAGTACAGTCATCTCTCTCCTGAGGTATTACACGTGTGCACGGCTACATCTTTGTCCCGCATTCTGAGAGCTAAGTTATGTGCATAGGAGTTGCGCTTCAAGGATCTGGAGATAGATACAGGTCTGGCTCCTTGGGATCTACATTCGTTCGAGGTGGGTGTCTTTTTTTGTTTTGTTTTGGTTATATGTGCCTATGCGGCTTGCTTCATCGCGACCACGGTTTGTTTCGACGACACAGGAAACGCGCTTGCGATATTACCTCGATGAGGGGCGCACATCCGTCCCACAATTTGGCCCACCAACTCCAGCGTTCACATTCTCGGAACCGGGTCGCCCTGCTCCTGGGCCGATCGTTGATGGGAAGTCGGCGACCATTATTTGTTCCATGTGCGCTGCGAGGCTTGACGCTGATGCTCAGGGTTGCGAAGAATATGAAGCCACGTCAGAGGGATTGGGCAGGGACACGCGTAATGTCGTTTTCCCCGTCGGTCCTCCATCACTGTTTTCTTATTTCTCTGTGCCTTTTCGCCATTGACTTGTAGCGACGCCGAGTCTTTCCCGTTACTATGACACTCGCGGCCAGAAGAAACGAAGTAGGATAAGTCGGCGTGTACGCCGACTCGAAAAGACCGTGGAGAGTCTCTCGCAGGGGTTGATCTTGGCGCTCACAGAACTCAATGATTTTCGAGGCCGCTCAACTACCACGGATGACCCTAAAACTAACGATTCTGGCGTGGTCGATGTACTAACTACGGCGTTTTCCAGTCTCTCTACAGTAGTCGATCACCCCAACGGCATCGGGGCCTCTGAACCAGACGCCATCCTCCGTCCCTCAGAGCAATGGGACCCGACTATACAGCATGAAAATGCAACACAACATACAAATACCGACCGCAAGGCACCTTTCATGTCCAGAGTGTCGAAGTTTGGTCCCACAACATGGCCTAATGACGTCGTTGATCGTATCATGACGGGAAATGACAGTTCTATTTTCGCCAGTGGTGATCGATCTCCCATCTCTGGACTGCTCGGACCTATCCTGGATTTTATGACATGTCCCGAAGTGTTTCGATTTCTCAAATTGGCAGAGGCGCACGCTATACTTAGGAGTTCCCAGCTATACGATCTATTTTGGGTGTCGGATAACCTCTTCAACGTACATGGAGGGGCACGTTATCCTCTTCCCCTCGGGATGTTATTGCTAAATTTCCAATAGATTTTGATATATTGCCTCCAAAAATCCCTCATAGCCATGGACGCTATTTCTGGACATGGCTCGAGCGCTTGGTCTCAAGATTCAGAATTGATGCAGAAGCTAGATGAGACATACCGCAAGCAGCTTCGTCCTCACATCGATACCGATGGAAGCCGCAATAACGTCACCAAGATAGCCTGGGAAATGTACTGCCTTGAACTTGGCGGCATCTTTTCCGAACAATTCCCAGACTGGGAGTCAGCAATTTCGTTCTTCCAAAATTTATCAGAAGAGTATGATGGTGGCTTTCTCAATCCAATAATCACTTGGTCATACATTGAAGACTTGACTGCATTGTGGACACAAGTCCATCCCGCGCTTTTGGAGGTATACATACAAATTCCTCCGCTTGACTGATCCGTCGCTGATAGCTTGTGTAGGTGACCCGCTGGCTCGAGCCTTTCATTGACTACGGACCGGATTACCATCGCGCAACACCACTGTACGACGCCACGATCGCACTCGGGCGTCACGCGCGCGAGCTGTTCTTGCGGCGGGGAGGGGTCAAAGAATCACCGGGGACCTCCCTCATGCGGGACAAGAACGTGAGTGCATCCCAGAGGCTTTTTCACCATGGTACCGACCCGGAATTCTCTTCTTTTTCTCTTCTTGTAGCTGATGCGGCTCCTCCGTGAACACCGGTCCGGGGAACTGAAGAAGATGCAACGCGAGATGAGGTCCGTCATAAGCGGCGCCGTCTCGCGCAACTTCGACCCCACCTCCGCCACTGCCGATGAGACGTCTTCGGCCGAGGTTGTTGCGTTGGTGGACCGCGCGAAGCAATTGACGAGTTGGCGCGTCGCGGAGCCTCACTCCGCTCAGTTGCAGGACGCGCTGGCGTTGCGCGAGGTCCGTGTAATGACGAGCTATCGCCCTCTGCTGTTACGTGCGGGTACGGCGGCGGCGCGGATTCGCAGCGACATGTTTCGTGTGCTTGCGCAGACGGGACTGCGGACGGAGGGTGGGCCCATAGGGGAAAGGGAGATATTCTGGGACGGGATTGTTTTGCCGTCGTCGCTCTGATTTGAGAGGAATACCGTATTCTTCAGTAAGTATGGTATGCTCGTCTGGATCCAAGAGACGGACGCCGGATGCCGTTCCGCTCAGATCTGGACAGACTTGGATACCGCTCTGTCTGGACATTGCTTGTTCATACCTACGAGTATTCAGACGCATTCTAATCCGCGAGCCTCGGTACTGTTGAGCGTCCTCATGACCGGCGCCCAAGCCGGCGCGCACCCGGAATTTAGGTATTTCAAGCCGGACACATGTCTGCTGTCCCCGGCCGGCCTCACCTCTGCCCCTGAGCGGTCCTGTGTAACTCTGCCTCTTTTCAAAATCCGGAGGTCCACCTCCAGCGACCGAGGGTTATCTATCCAACACCAGTGCTTTCTCCGGCCGGACTCAGTCGGTTGCCTGAATGACCGTGACATTCACTGGTACCGCATTCCCTTAAAGGCATTTCTCTCTCTATGTGCTCATAACCCTGCGGCGACCCGGAAACATGATTCACGCCGTCTGAGTTCTTCGTTCTTAAGGGGTAAGTTGCGCTACCAAGGTAGCTAGAGATCGGCGTTTCCCCGCCTCGCCTTAAAGCCTAGTCTCTCGACTCGCTTCTGCATAGGACCAGTTCCTGTGCTGCGAAATTTCGTCACCTTTGTTTTTATCTCCCAGCGTACTGGGAGGTGCCATTCGAGTTGAGTGGAGATGTGCGAGAAATGTAGGAGATGGGAACAGCCTAGCCAATCACCAACCCACCAAGCTGTCAGTCCGTCGTAATTGCAAGGATATGAAATTATGAGGGGGCGCACCTGTGCATACTGCCCTAAAAATAGCCTCCGGGGGCATACGAATCAGGCACATATCCCGAGCGCTGACACGGGTGCGCGGAGATGCGGTTGCGCATTGGCGCCACCCATCCATTATCTGCTAACACTGCTTTCAACGACCATCGACGAGGCCTATATAGAGTTCGTGGGAGCTATCATGTTGTCGATTTTTCTGTACGAACATCAACCACTTCGAAGATGGTGGACTTGCATGATCCCGCCGTTATAATTCTGGACTATTGTGCGCTTCCGATCGTCGCCCTAACTCGATGTTGCCCTAACAACTTTACCTACTAGTCAATCTTACCAAACTGCTTCACGCCCTCGGCAGTGCCTACATGTGCGTTCACGTTTACTTTACAAGAAAAACCCACACTGATCTTGGTCCACACCTTTAGTTGGGAGACCGTAATGACCGCTGGCTTCGAGCTGAATGTCTTACGAGGTAAACAACCCTACAGATGGACAATATGGGTGAGCTTTGTTCACCGCTTGGATTTATTGACGCCTCCCTGAACGTACGGCAGATATATCTTGGAACGCGCTATTCGTGCTTGCTTATGTTTATAGTATTCTTCATTCATAATGATGGCGGTCACGTTCCTTGCCAGGTGAGGTTCACAGTTTCTCGACCAAGGTGACTGCTTATACTCCGTTCAGCCGTTTATAATCGCGAACTATGTGAGGGCCCATCTCCCGAGTACCCCTTGCTCCTCATTGATGCACTGCTTCACCTACGCAGGCATTGTCGTATGTCAGTTGGGCATTCGCCTCTCTAATCATCGTATTACGCATGCAAGTCCTTTCAGTATAGTATGGCGACACAAAGTGCTGAATGTAGCTCGTTTCAGAATCGCGATATGGGATCGCAATATCATCGTGTCGTTGATCGCAGTTTCCACGTTGTTGGCTGGTCTCGGGCTCAACATACGAAGTGCGTTTTGTTACTCCCGGTCTTCTTCACACCACGACTTACATCTTCCCGGTTTAGCTTTAACGAAGGTCAGGGCAGTGTCTCACTGCCAGAGTAACTGCTGACTCGTGTACCTGAAAGATCGAATCGACGTACAACTCGGCTTTTAAGGTGTGCCTCGTCCTGAATACGGATAGCGGGCTGGTCGGCGCCGCCGCCATTCTGGCCGCCGACATAATGCTCCTCATGATAATGCTGATCGGACTCCTGCGACACGCGCATGGAAGTTCGATAGGCATATGGAACCTGCTTTATAAACAAGTGAGTCCAACTCCTTCCATCACCGCTCACATCAGGTGCTGAAGACCGTCTCAGTGCATCATCTGGATAATCTTGGCGGCGGTTGTGGAGATACCACCTTTGGTCTGTAGTCGTTTTCAACCCTAAAATTTCTTGTATTTACACTCCAGTTCACCCAGGTTTTCTACATTCTCGACTTAAATGGTAAGTATTTTCACTGGGAATAATTGGGAATTAGTCACTCATGGCAATCTGAATAGATGCTTGGAACCAAGTACGGCCTTCTGCTCCTCCCCTTCTGTTTTGTCTGAGGCGCCGGCTGACCATTGCCTTGACAGATGTTTTCTTCAGGAGCAGGTAAGAAACAGACAGTATCACCGCCGAGATTACAACTTTGCTGATCTATTCTTGCGTCCTCTCTACAGTCGCTTTCCTGTATGCCCTCTTTGGATATTTTCTCTCCTTAGCCATCGCTTACCTCGCTGCAGGTCGGTCTGCGCAGCTCGCATGTATCGTTCTCTGTCCAAACACGGTTCTCTCACCGAATACTCGTACGTTTGGTGCCTTTTTTGGTGCATCTAGACTACCGCCAACCCACTCCCTTACTTTTTTTCCCATAATACAGGTCGGGTCCACCCCAGTTTTCTGCAGGACTGCCGCTTTCGAACTATCGGCGTAGAGAAGCCCACGATATCCACAGCACAATACACTTTGGGACAGCTGGAACAGCGACGCAGTCGGACAGGGTGGCGACTGAGCCATTTATGTTCGTGCCAGCGGAACAGATACACCTCGAATCTGTTCCTGGCGCATCAAACACTACGCTTGTTGTGCCCGCCAAAACGAAATCAAAAGACATACCCGTCTATCGGTTATCCTGGCACCGCCCGGGTTGATGCAGGGTGCGAGTGCCCGGCTGGACATCGCTTCTTTCTCACTACCTTTCTTTGGTCTAATGCGGGTAGCCGCGTACTGAGTAGCTTAGTTTAAGGGACAATGTTTCATCAGACTTATAGCCTATTTTTAATGACGCTGTGCCTCTCACCACCTTTGTTTGTCTACCCGTAGAATAGCTTATCTATCGATCTTCATATCTCAGCGTCTATTCAGCAACGATTTGATGAGTACCTCAAGTCTGTGGCCTATCAGCTCCCTAAAAACACCATCATGTTGTGGATTTGACGGTTGAATCCGTGTCCGCCACAAAACGTACCTGAGTATCTGTGTTAGTTTTGGACAGTAGAACGCACCTTTCAACGAGGTCGTCGAGAGACGAGTACGCAATACCGTGACGAAAGCGAGGCCGGAGCCGGCGAACTTGGTGAAGTTCACTCAACGCACCCAGATAAAGCAAGGATCGAGGGATTGTCCCTGATCACAGTCAGTAAGGATAGTGTTGCGAGACTACGCTCGCGTCTCATACACCGCCAGGGCATGCACTGACTTACAGTATGCCAGTGACACGATCACACACGTATCCGCACATGAGGTGCAGGCGATGCCCGACGCCGTGAGGACTCGCGCGTGGACTCACCATATTCCAACAAGGAGACCCATTGCCAATGATCCTTTACCAATGCTGGACATCCAGACAAGGCCGACGAATCGTAGTGTGTTGGCCCAGAGTAGTCGATGGCGAACTTTGACTCGGTGGTTCCGACTCGGTCTTATCGCTCAGCGATAGCCGCAGCAACGGCACAGACGTGGTGGCCCACAGAGTTTCCCAGTCTGACCCTCGCGGTCTCCCCCCTCCAGTACACCCTCTCCTCTGCCAACGTCTCTCTCCTGAAATTTTCGTTCCTCAACAGGCCCAAGTCCCCCTGCCGCAGCTGTTCCAACTCCAAGTTCTCGACGGACCTGGAGCCTGGAACGCCTTGAAGGTAGTATTACAATCCAACCGGACGATCCCACTGCAGAAGGAGTCATCGTGGGGACGGGGACAGGGTCGTCGTCGTAAGTAAGACCTCTACCGACGCTTGGTTCCTCTCCCGTGCTGGCGTAAGGATATCGGTGACGTGCAGAAGCAATACTCACTACGCAAGGCGTGAAAAAGAGTCGACCACCTTGTCTCTGAATCTAGAAGAAAAATAATTAATATGAATGACACCGATTCTGTGTGGGAGAAAACCCTCCTAGACTGGGGACTGTGTTGTGCCCTATACTGGTCAACTGTAACTTGAATTTGATGATAATAATTTCGGTCACAACCGCCGGGACCAATTAAACAGTGAACACTTTCCCTATTTTTCGACACCGCCCTCAGGACAGATCCCACGCGAGCCTCGAGCCTTGAGCTCATGTCCTTCGAGCCCGTCTTTATCACCATGTAGAGATTCAGACCGTGCCCTGGGGGGCACTGCTAGCCTTAGCGAATAATACGACACCTACCGTTGGCCAAAGTTCCCGAGGACGCGTCCCGTTCCACACTTCTCCCTCTCCCGCTCCACCCTCCTCTGTGGCGCTGCCACCATTTCTGTCACCGTCGCCACCGCTATCAACATTTTCGTCAGGCAGAAGCGCGACAGCAGTCAGGCTCCCCGCCGCCTCCGTGTGATAGAAGGGGCGGGCGAATGACAAGGACTGCATTTGCTCCCTACCCCCCGCATACGGTAGTACAGCATAGTAACTCGTCCGTACGCGTCAGTTTTGACCCTTTCTTTCGTCGTAACGTCAAATATTGCCTGAACAACTGACAATAATACCTGAAACGCGCCAATTATGATCTCAGTGCGACACTCTTCCTCTCTCCATCATGATGTACGTTGAGAATCGTATTGCTATAGCAGTAGTCGCTTGCTTAGGGAAATTGAATCCTTTACGAACTACATCAGGGTCAACGGCAGCTGTGATGGCCCTGCATCTTACACATGATGTAAATACCCTGAGGACTCGCTCGAGCTAGTTCTTCGCATAACAGGCGAATCAGATCGCTATGGAACCATCACGCCATTGGCCGCTAATAAACAGGTTTATAGTACTATGCATTCGTGACGGCGTATAACTCGCTAACCAGTTAGTCTGGCGGGTTTGAGGAACCTAGATCAAGTACATCAGTGCAGTAGTTGCTCGAGGTCAGGTGTCCCGAGACCTGTCACCTACGGAGCCCAGCGTCAGCAAACGACGAAACTGAATAGACACAAGACTGGCGGACGCACAGGGTCCCATCCGGCAATGGCGGAGAATCCATCGGTATTGCAGCCCGGGTTCGAGCCATACACTATGTCATTGAAGCCGTTGAGGCCGCCGCTATAAAGCCAGGGGTTCAGAAAGCCGAGCGCAGGCCTGCCTTGCGAAAGTCGGTGGTCATTAAGTAGGGAGATAATTCCCGCCACGATCTGTAATTTGGCGGTCAGCGTGATGCTCGAGGATGGACGGCGCAGAGAGGAGAGAGGAAGGAGAGACGCACTGGCGTTGAGCAGCTTGTCCCTCGCCCGAATATCTCCCGTCCTCTGTAGAAAAACGGGATTCTCATCGCCTGCGCGGCAACATCTGGGATGCCGCGGCCAGAAGCGCTGCACAAGTCATAACGTGAGAATAGGTCAGATCAGGTCGCGGAAGCGGGCGCACTTGTAGAGGCCAGAATACTGCCGGCCCAGGTCATTGAGGAAGGTCGGTACCGCCTGCTGCTGGTACAACGGGCGCAGAAAGTATTCCGAAAAACCGCCCCCGGAGAGGCTGGCTGCGACCTCTGGCATGAAGCTCGTCGTTCCGCCAACAGCAGTGACGTAGGGACCTACGGATGTGTGACCATGTGGTGAGCAGCCTGTACCCGCGCTTGTGTACTGGCAGAGCAAAAACCCTACACGCACAGGTTGCGGGGAAGGAAGGTGTGAACCGGACGGCGCCGTCATCGGTCTTGCAGTCGCCCTCGCCGATACCGTGGTCGCCGCTTGAGAAGAGGACACTGGCACCACGCACACCGAGCTGTGCGAAGAGGTCGCATATCTCGATCGCATATTCCATCGGATGTCGCTTCTCATAATCGCCATACGACGTGGTGATCGTCTGCGGGACGCTTGGCTGGCTGAGGAGGGCGTCCAACCAGGCGAGGAAAACATCGCCGTTCTGCGAAGCCTTTACGCTGTAGAAAATGTGCGGGGTTGGGTATGACATTCCCTCGCTGAGCTGAAGGTCGACGTTCGCTTCCATGCCAGGGTTATTCGGGTCGTATCCGGCGCCGTTGTACAGTTCGACGACATAGGTCGCATCGATCCCGTCGGGGCGGTATTTGCGCATAAACGAGGTAAGGTCCACTAGGTTCGGGTACTGCTCTGCAAATCCCGTAATCGCGACCACGTTCCGGTCCGCCGCACTGGGCACGTAGGCGAACGTGTTGTACAGCCAGCGCAGGAATGCCGGCGTTACGGTGGTAATACGGCGGCTTGGTGGCATCTTCACGGGCTCTGCCGGTGGCGACTTGCCCAGCCCCACTGCTGCCACGCTGGAGCGCTTGTGCGGTGTCTGCCACTGCGTGAGTGGGGAGGAAAAGAACGTCGTAGGTGCCACAGTCTGCACATGCCCATGCAGCACTACAGGAAGCGAGTACCCAAGTGTACGGATAATCGTCTCATTCGTCTTGGTGTGCGTGTAGAGCTGGTATGACGCCCCGAGCAGGCCATTGGCTTGGGAAACGGACGCCCCGGTGACGGTCAGAAAACTGCCGCCATGTGTCACTGAGATTGAGGAGGAAAGTACGCGGTGGTGCTCGAGCCAAGAATGGACGAGTTGGACAGTATCTGGGTGGGGAGCGACAATATCAGCGACTTGCTCCCTAGACAAGTGCGCGCCATATCTGTACCGGAGAAGCGGCACACGTGAGAACATGCGCAACGAAGGCATAGTGGAGGAGACGTGCCTTATATGCCTAGGATCGCTGACCTCATTGAGCGCGTCTACCAGGGCATTCTCACGGTAGGGCTTGAGCGCGACGTAGAGATCGATCATGGTGTCGGCTGGCGGGAGACCCAGGGACTCCCAATTCTCCGGGATAGCTTTCCAAGAGTGTTTCGAGCGCATATGCTCCCAGCGCGATGTCGCAAGACCGTCAAGAGGAACAGCGGAGAGAAGGAAGAGTACAGGGATCCAACGGTAGTGCATGGTTACAGGAGGTCACCGAGACGGTGTCTACGGCACGACGAATTTTGAGGTTCAGAGAGGGCAGGAGGGTCAGTAAGCGGTCGGATCTCAGGACTGGGAGACTTTATGGTGTCTCAGCATGGTAACAGAACTCAAATGTAAATGGATCCCCCAAAAAACAGAAGAGAACTCGAATGGTACTAGATTGGAAATTGGGCCGTTTTTGGTACCCGGTCAAGAGGCGATCCTTGACAGAATAATTAGGGACGGCGTAGTCCAGCGTGACGGGAGTGCAACAGGGCGAAGGCTCTGCAACGGACCTTGGAGACATCAGACAAAAAAAAACCATGTCATTCCGCGGACTGTGTTAAAGCGCAGAGACGCAATGAGCCCCGAGAACGGGCCAGAGAAGGGACTGGACACAGGACCTACCGGACCTACCAATGGACCTACAGCTTGAAGCTTGAAGGGTCACAGCTTGTTTGGGATCAGCCCAGATGGACACATCCGGCAAACCGGGCTGGGCCGATATATTAGATCGTACAGTGCCGGTCCCGGACACTCAAACTCGACAATTTTTGTCGATGAGTCGACGACTCTAGAATGCCCGGAATTGATGCAAAATGGTTCAGCCGTTCGCCGTCGTGGCGGCGATTGTACGTGCTGATCGTGATGACTATTCCGGGTCGTTAGTATGATCATGTTCCCAGGCAGCCGTACTTATCAAGGGCCACTGGTGCGGCCTCGTGGCGCGTGCAGAACGTAAATCCAGTGGTTCGCAAATCCTGAGCATAAGCCGCGCCTAGCCGCATCAAGTATTGTTTCCGCGAGTCGATGCGGTCCGAGTCGAGCTGGCAACTCGACGCCAACTCTAACTCAGGAGTTCAAACGTTCACACCGCGGTCCTCGGCCGCTTCGCGCGGGTTACCGCGGCGGCCCGGATCCGGGACGTGTTTGGCCCAAGTGTGCTTGACTCTGAGCGCGTCGGACACGGCGGCCCATCGGGGAAAGGGCAGTGTTCTAACACTGGATCAGTTTCCCGTCGTCGCCCATCTGAGAGATATATTCTGTGTGTGAGGCTTGTGAGGGCTCGAACTCTGTCGAACCCTATGCCCACTGGCAGAGGCTCCGATCTTAGATCTGGTCAGACGTGGACCTTCAAGTTCTTGACATGGAGATTACTACCTTGATTATTACCCTCACTATCTGAGAGCGCCTCTGTCTGGGTATTACTTGTTCGTACTCTACCACAAGCCTTCAGACACCTTCTGACCAGCGGGCCTCCGTACTGGACAAAGCTTTGGAGCATCGCCGTACTTGCTACCAACACACTCAGCTGAAGCCGGCGCACATCTGGGCATTGAGGTATTTCAAATCGAAGACATGTCTTCCACCCCCTGAGCGGTCTTGTGTAGCCCTTCCTCTTTACAGTAAGACCTTGAATCCGGAGGTCCACCTCCGGCAACACGATATCAGACTCGGAGTGTGTTTGTTCTATCTGATACCCGTGCTGGAATCGATCAATTTCCCGGATACATTATAGGCTTTTCCCTCTCTGCACTCTCGACTCTGCAGCGAGCGACTTGAATGTCCTCCGGGCAGTATAGGCAATCCAGAGACACGGCTCATACTGTCTTCCTTGTTCTGGTGGCGTAGGGGACTAACTACGCCATCACAGTAGCCAGAGATCAAGGTTTCCCCGCCTCTCCCTAAAACCTAGATTCCGATTATATATTTTGTAGATTCTATGAACTAGCGGAACGTCTCTTTGTCAAGCCCCCCGAACAAGCAGCCGGTGGTCGCTGCTGGTCCCACTCAAGCTTCCAGCGGCTTTGCACAGTAAACACTTCCGTGTGGCTGATTCATTCCACCAATGCCTACTGCATGAGACCGCGTTCCAGCTTACTGGGCTATGGACTATCAGTCACTTTTTCTCGTCCCCTAGCATACCGGCGGAAGGTGGCATTGAGGAGACATGCGTGAAATGAACGAGGTATTTACCAACGTGTCAAGCTATTGTGCCGTCGTAATCATATTAAGAACGTTTCTGATGGGACGCAACAGTGCACGCTACTGCACAGTATTCCTAAAAATCGCCTCCTACTCTGGGGAGACTACCAGGCACATTACTCGAGCGCTGACAGCGATGCTCCGACACTGGGCGTCACCCGGAGTATGCCGAGGTGCTAGTGCGAAAGCGCGTTGGCGCTGCCTACTGTATCTATCCCAGTCATGTGCCAGCGCTGCTTTCGACTAACTTACAATCGACGAACCCTATATAGAGGCGTCGTGGGAGTTATGTTGCGCCGGTTTCTCTGAACGATCATCAACGACTTCAAAAATGGTGAAGTTAAATGATCCTGTTCTTTTATTGCGAGACTATTGTGCGTTTCTGGTCGTCGCATCAACTTTATATCCCCCTAACAAACTGCCTGCTAGTCGTCATTACCAGGCTGATTCACGCTATCGGCAGTCTCTCCATGTGCGCACACCCTTACATGCAGAAAAGGCCCACACTGATCTTGATCATCCACGTCTTTAGTTGGGAGACAGTATTCACAGCTGGCTTAGAACTGAACGTCTTACGAGGTAAACAACCCTACAGGTGGACAATATGGGTGAGTTTTGAGCCATCATTTAGATTTATAGACGCCTCCCTGAACGCACTGCGGTTATACCTTGGAACACGCTATACCCTTTTGCTCATGTTTATAGTAGTCTTCATCCACAACGATGGCCACGTTCCCTGCCAGGTGACACCTGCACATTTCCCGACCAAGGTGGCTACTCATATCCCGTTCAGCCGTTTATAATTGCGAATTTTGTGAGAGTTCATAGCCAGAGAGCCCCCTCATTCCTCGTTGACGCGCTGCTTTACCCACGCAGGCATTGTCGTATGCCAGCTGGGGTTTCGCCTCCCTTATCATCGTATTACGCGTGCAAGTCATTTACAATACGACTGGAGACCCAAAAGTACTGAATATGGCCCCTTTCAGAATCGCGATATGGGATCGCCATGTCGTCGTGTCGTCAATCGCACTTTCTATGTGGTTGGCTGGGTCTCGGGGTCAACATGCGAAGTGCGTTTCGTACTTCCGGTTTTCACACAACAACACCTCACGTCTTCCCGGTTTTTTCCATGTAGCTGTAACGAGGGTTAGGGAAGTGTCTCACTGCCAGAGTAACAACTGACTCGTGTATTCGAAAGATCGACGTGGCGTACAACTCGGTTCTTGATGCGTGCGTTGTCCTGAAGACGCAGAGAGGGCTAGCCAGCTCCATCGTCATTCTGGCTATCGACACAATGCTCTTCGTGATCATATTGATCGAACTCCTACGACACGCGCATGGAAGTTCGACTGGCATATGGAACCTGCTTTACAAACAGGTGACCCCTCCCTTCCATTACCGCTCACCTCGGGCACTGAAGACCGCCTCAGTGCATCATATGGATGATCTTGGCGGCGATCGCGGAGATGCCACCGGTGGTCTGTGACCGTTTTCAAACATAGAACTGCATTTACACCAGTGCTCCCAGGTTTTCCTCGTTCTCGATTTAAATGGTAATATTTCCGCTGTGAATATCAGAGAATCAGTTGCTCATGGCCATTCGAATAGACGCTTGGAATGAAGTACGGCCTTCTGCTCCTCTCGTTCTTTTATTTTTCTGGGTCTGACTATTGACTTACAGATGTTTCCCGGAGTTGGAAGTAAGCAATGGAAGAACCACCGAGAGAGCATCTTTACTGATGCCCTTCTTGCGCCCTCCCTACAGTCACCATACTGTCTGTCCTCGGATCTTCTCTCCTTAGTTGTTACTTACCTGGTCGTTGCAGATCCATCTGCGCAACTCGCATGTACCGTTCTCTGTCCAAACAAGGATCTCTCACCAAATACTTGTACGCTTAGGGCATGCAGACTGCCTCCAACCCACTTCCTTATTGTTTTTTTAATAATTTTAATCCAGGTCGGATCCGCCCCAATTCTCTTCAAGACCGCCACATTCAAACTACCAGGGTAGTGAAGTCCACGGCGTCCACAGTGCAACGCACTTCGCGACGGCTGGCGTAGCGATGCTGTCGGACAGGTTTTTGGCTGAGCCATTTGTGTTCGTACCAGCAGAACAGATACAGCTCGAATCTGTTCCTGGCGCATCAAACACTACTCTCACTGTACCGTCCCAAACGAAATCAAAAGACATGCCCGACTACCAGTTTTCCTGGCACCGCCCGGGCTGATAGCGCGCGAGTACTCGAAAGAACGTCACTTCGCTCTCACCATCTTTCTTTGGTGATAGTCTTTATGCAGGTAACCCCGTACCGAGTGGCCTAGTTGAAGGAGAAATGTCTCGTCAAATTTGTAGCCTATTGTAATGACCCTGCCCCTCTAGTTTGTTTGTCTACTCGTAGCATAATTTATCTACCAATCGCCAAACAGTCCCAAACTGTAGCTTTTTTCAGCAGCGATTGATGAACGGTACTTCAACTCGATGTCTGTGGTCCATAAGCCCCCTATAAACGCCGTGCCAGTCATGTGAAGTTGAATACCCACCACTGACACCACTTTTCGGTAATGAGCGTTCACCAAGTACCTGCCTCGGACAGACCCGGCCTGATCACCGAGTGGCCTTATCTCGGATACAATTGTCCACATTGCCTGAGGGCCCTCTCGCTGACTCGAACGAATAGGTTGGATACCGTGTCTACCACAGTCCCTTTTTTGCACACACGCAGATACATCCCAACTTGAACTTGATCCGAACGCTCACTAGCGCTCACTCACCAGATCATTGATTCCTCGAAGGCTGTAACTTCGCCTCGGACATCACGATGTAGACCCTTCATCCCCAAACAAGAAGCACCTCGTGCTCCCGCCCAGTATCTACCCAGTTTCCTGTGCCTTATATGCCACTGATTTTCGCCATCAATCAGTCTCTTAATACACTTCACCGCGCTAACCTGCGCCAGGCTCAAGCACATGCCGGTCCCCTTTTCCCTCACTGTGCCACACCAGTATCTCAAACTCAATTGCATCACACTGAACTTCGTTCTTCCAAACACTTCAAGTTTCGGATGAATATGCGTATTATGACGGCATCCTCAATCCAATGACCACCTCATAACTTTGAAGCTTGAAGTTGTGGACACAAGTCCATCCCGCGGTGATCATACGAACTCCTCCGCTTGACCGGTCCGTCCCTGTTACTACTGTAGCCCATACAAGTAACTCGCTGGCTCGCGCCGATCATTGATGGACTGGATTCCCATCGTGCGATGCCCCTGTACGACGCCACGCGCACTCGGGCGTCATGCACACGAGCTGTTCTTTTGGCTGGAGGGTATCAAAGAATCACTCAGGGCCTCTGTCGTGCGGGACAAGAGTGGACACGTCCCAAAAACCCCGAATCTTCCCCTTCGCATTGCTTGCGCAAATCCTGAATTCTGTTCCTTATTGCTGATGCGGCTCCGTGAACATTGGTCCCGAGGAACTGAGGAAGATACAACGCGAGATGGAGTTCGTCGTGAGCGGCACTGTTTTTTATAACTTTGATCCTACCGCCGCGGCTGCCAAGCAGGTACGTTTAGTCCGAGGCCGCTGCATCTGTAGACCGCGTGAGGTGAGTGACGTGTTGGCGCGTCACGGAGCTTGCTCCTTTCAGGTGCGGGATATGGCCCGCCGGCGCTGTGCGAGATCCGCGTAATGACGAATTATCGCCCTCGGCTGTTGCGCGCGGGTACTGCAGCGGCGCGGATCCGCACAACAGGCTGGTGTGTTTGGGCAGACAGGGCCATGGACGGGCACGGGAGGTTGCCATAGGCGAAAGGGAAGGTGTTCTGGGTGGTTCGATTTGCCGTCATCGCTCTGATCTGAGACGAATATTCCGTGTGAAGCTCGAACCCTATGCCGATATCAAAGAGACGCCGGATGCCGTTTGTGCAGATTCAACGCTCGGATCTGGTCAGACGTGGGACACCACTATAGTACCGTCACTCACTGTGCCTCTGTCTGGGAATTGCTTGTTCATACTCTACCACACGTATTCGGACACCTTCTGACCGACGACCCTTGGTACTGTACAAAAACCTGGGAGTGCTGTTGCGAGCGGCACAGGCTTGCACGCATCTGGGCGTTTGAGTAAATCATTTCAAATCGAACTCGTGTTTGCTGTATCTCCAGTCTATCATTAGCCCTCCCTCCTGCCTTTTTCTACTAGAATCCGGAGGTCCACCTGACTCCAGTGCTTTCCCCGGCTGGACTCGGTCGGTTGCCCGATGACATTCACTGGTATTGCTCCCTTACAAACACCCTTGACTCTGCAGCGAGCGACTCGGACGTCCTGCGGGTGGCACTTTGTCTGAGTTCCTTGTTCTGGTAGCGTAGGGGACTAATTGCGCCATCACAGTAGCCAGAGATCAATTGTCGCCTCCCCCCCCCAAAACCTAGTCTGTTATCGATGTTATCTGTCAACTGCACATTGACAGGACCGCGTTCTTCGAGTTGCTCGCTAACTGTGCTATGTACGAACACTCATCACGTTTTTTGTATCTCCTAGCATATCGAAAGTGGCGTTGCCAGAGACGTGCATGAAATGAACGAGATAATCACAACTTGAACACGTCAGGCTGTTGTGCCGTCGTAATCACATTACTGTCAGGACGTCGGTTTCTGATGGGGTGCAACGGCGCACGCTATGCCTAAAAATAGCCTGCCGTTCCATGCTTCGGGGGCGTGTCAGGCACATTACTGTCAGGCCGGCGCTGACGGCGCAGACACAATAAATCACCTGGGCCAAGATGCTAACTTAGTGCGGAATGCGCATTGGCGCCGCCTGTCTATCCGAGCCACGTGCCCGCACTGCCCTCAGTTACAATCAAGCCCTATATAGACTCGGACTCGTCGTGGGAGCCTGCGCTATGTTGCGCCAGTTTCTCTGAACGATCATCATCAACAACTCGACGACTTCAACGATGGTGAAGTGGGACGATCCCATTCTTGTATTAAGAGACTATTGTGCGCTTCCGATCGTCTAACTCCGACCCAATGTCTGACGAACTACCTGCTAGTTGTTCTTACCAAGCTGTTTCACGCCCTCGCCAGTCTCTACATGTGCGCTCACCCTCATATGCAGACAAGGTCTATACTGATCTTGATGATCTACCCTTTAGTTGGGAGACTGTATTTTCGGCTGGCTTCGAGTTGGACGTCTTACGGCGTAAACGACCCTACAAATGGACAATATGGGTGGGTTTTTTGCCATGAATAGATCTATAGACGCCTCCTTGAACTCCTTGCCGAACCCACTGCAGTTATATCTTGGAACACGCTACACCCTTGTTCTCGTGTTTATCATTTTCTACATCGACGATGACGCCGGCCGCGTTTCCTGCAAGGTGAGGCTCGGCACGTTTCTCGACCAAGGTCACTGCTCATATCATCTCGTTCAGCCGCTTATAACTGCGAATTTTGTGAGGGCTCATCGCCGGAGTGTCCTCATTCCTCATTGACGCGCTGCTTTTCCCACGCAGACATTGTCGTATATCAGTTGGGGATTCGCCTCTCTGATCATCGTATTACGCGTGCAAGTCATTTATAGTACAGCTGGAGACCCAAAGGTGCTGAATGTGGCTCGTTTCAGAATCGCGATATGGGGTCGCAATATCGTCGTATCGTCAATCGCACTTACCATGTGGTTGGCGGGTCTCGGGGTCCACATACGATGTACGTTTCGTACTCCTGGTCTTCACACAACGCATGACCTCTTCCCACCTTTGTGCACGTAGCTATAACGCTGGTTAGGGAAGTGTCTCACTGCGAGAGTAACTACTGACTCCTGTGCTCAAAAGATCGAAGTGACGTACAACTCGGTTTTGGGGGCGTGCATTGTCCTGAAGACGCACAGCGGCCTGGCAAGCGTCACAGCCATTTTTGTCGTCGACACGACCCTCCTCGTTTTCATGCTGATCGGACTCCTGCGACACACGCATGCCAGTGGAAGTTCGACCGGCATATGGTACCTGCTTTATAAACAGGTGAACCACAAACCCTTCCATCACTGCTCACCTCAGGTGCTGAAGATCATGTCAGTGCATCATCTGGATGATCTTGGCGGCGATCGCGGAGATACCATCGTTGGTCTGTGATCCTTTTCAACCCTAGAATTTCTTGTATTTACATCGATGCTCCCAGGCTTTCCTCGTTCTCGATTTAAATGGTATTATTTCCGCTCTGAATGTCGGAGAATCAGTTGCTCATAGCTATTTGAATAGATCCTTGGAATGACGTACGCCCTTCTGCTCCTCGTCCTTTTTTTTTTCTGGGTCTGACTATTGACTTACAGATGTTTCCAGCGGTTGGAGGTAAGTGGCGGAAAGAATCTCCGCCGAGAGAGCACCTTTGCTGATGTTCTCTTGCGGCCCTCCCTACAGTCACAATCCTGTCTGTCCTCCTTAAATCTTCTCTCCTTAGCCGTTGCTAACCTTGTCGCCGAAGGTCCATCTGCGCAGCTCGCATGTACCGTTCTCTGTCCAAACGCGGATCTCTCACCGAATACTCGTACGCTGAGTGCATCCAGACTACCTCCAACCCGCTTCCTTACTCTTTTCTTTTCTTTAATCCAAAATCCAGGTCGGATCCACCACCCCGGTTCTCTCCAGGACTTCCACTTTCAAACTACCAGGGTAGCGAATCCCATGGTGTTCATAGCACAATGCACTCCACGACGATTGGAGTAGCGACGGTGTCGGACGGGACGATGGCCGACCCGTCTGTGTTCATACCAGCAGAACAGATACAGCTCGAATCTATTCCTGGCGCATCAAACACTGTTCTTGCCATGCCCTCCCAAACGAAACCAAAAGACTCGCCCGACTACCAGATGTCCTGGCACCGCGCCAGTTGATGCCAGCGTGCGAGTACTCGAATGAACGTCACTTTTCTCTCACCATGTTTCTTCGGTCCTCGTCTATATGCAGGTAACACCGTACTGAGCGGCATAGTTCAAGGGAAACATTTGGTCGAACGTGTAACTTATTGTGAATGACCCTGTCCCCTTTGTTTATCTACTAGCGGCATAATTCATGTAGCAATTGTTCATTGTAACTTTATTGCGGCATTGCAGCAGCGATTTTCAAGTCTGGCCCATGCGGAAGCTCCAAATCGGCCGCGACCCACCTCACCATCACTTTCACATTGTTTTTCATAAAATCCCTTCCCACTCACGCTCCCGATTCATACTATCTGTTTGACATGTCTCCTACTAGTGCGTGTACCTCAGGCTGGGTCCCTCACGTGTGCCAGCGGACCACTGGTTTCTTTCTCTTTCCTTGTTCTTGCGTGCGACAGAGAATATTCGCCCTCCACCCGAGCTTTGCCTCTCCGCTCTGAATCAGGGAAGTCTACCTACATACTTAATTTCTACGGTGGATGGGTGATAGCGATCCAGTACATATTACCGCTACATACCGCTCAGTAACCGCTGCCTCAGTCACGGAATTGAACACTCTACTGCCGTTTTCTGGGATTAATACGTATCACTATGAGGGTCACCTTCGATCGACTATTATTAGTCTATCAACTATTACCCGTACTGTAGAGGATTCTCTCTACGACAGGTCTGTGCCTACTACGTGTACGCCCGAATACATTGACACCCTGGCAGACATTCCGCCATTTGCGCACGGAAACGAGACATAAACAACATGCCTATTTAATATGCCAGTGGTATTACAGCTGGCGAGGAAGCGATAGACCCAAACGCTCGTTTGCTGTAAGTTTAAGCACCCACCTGCCGGTGGTTTACTGTACACCAGCTATCTTTGTGATCTAAGCAGTGGGACCAACGTGGCTCGAGCTGCTCTTCAACGGCTGTCAGGATTCAGTTACAGTGTCCTGGTTCTACTATAAGAGAGATGACGGGGCTTGAGTGGCGCGTTTAAGTACTATACCGTTTCCTTGTTAGCTGTAGTCAGAAAGCTGCCGCGGCTGTGATTCTCGCGACTCTTCGGAAGGTAGCGGGTAAGTTACTACGATAGGATAGTACGATCATGATATGAAAGTCATGAATTTTGGCTGCCAATGATCGGTGTGACTGATCGTTCGTTCCGTTCCTGCTGTCGTAGGAATACAACCCCACAGTACCACAATTGGTTCCGTTTTCGAATTGTCGTAGCCCCTTTGGTCAAATACAGCCGTTCTCACAACGCAAACTTGGGTATCTGAGATTCGATCGTACAACAAAGTCCCGATGTTTCCCCAGAATATGGAATCTGCGTAACCAGCCGAGCGGTCACCGGTCTAACTCAACGCCAAGAGCGTTGCCAAGACTTCCATCGTCATTCACAGTACAGCACCTCATGGCGGTATTCTCCATTCCTCTCCGCGGCACGTTCAAGGGCGAATTCTGGACGATCAGGCAAAAAGTAGTCGAGAACCTGTTGAAGATCGCAACGATGTGTCCAAGTACATGAAGTTGTGGTATCTATATGTCAAGTGCGACCTATGTACCACCCAAAGAAAAATCATAAACGATGTCCGTAGATGTCCGAGTTGTCCTTTCGTATCAGGTGCTGCTGTCCAATTCCAGCGCAGCTTCCGAAGTGCGGTCTCGCACGCCCTTCAAGAACCGAATCGAGTCTGTCCCTCCCGTCCCGCGCAGCAGGGTCGGGCCTGAGCCCGAGCGCGTCCCGTTCGCAAAACCACCAGCCTTTACCGCCCCGGCGGCCCCCTTAAGAGCAGGCGTGCGTGAAGCGGGAGGCGCACGGTGCGACGGGCCTACGATGTACAGCGCGACGATACGTAGGTGCGCGTCGCGGAGGCGGCGAAGCCCAGCGAGCGCAGCGTTATACGCGTCCGTGAGTGCGGCACTGCCCGTGCGTTCCACGGCCATACGCAGCGGGCGCGGTGCCGCTGCGAGATGACGCAAGAAGTTACGATGATGGCGTGGCATGTAGACGCGCATGCGCACGAGGTAAGGTACTTTCGGCGGGACGTGGGCGTGAGCGGGCTCGAGGGTGGGGGACGAGGAAGGGCTGGGGGTGTGGTCGACGCCGAGGAACACGTCGAGTGAGTGGATGAGCGGGCTCTGCGCCGCGCTTGGGCCGGAGAGTTCGTTGGGGAGGACGAGCTCCGGGTGCGCGTCGAGGCCGTCGAAGAACCATTTGCGCGTGCCCGAGTCGGCGCCGTTGAACCAGGGGCGTATGGAATGGTAGAAGGTGTCAGGGTCGCAGCCATCGCGAATGGCAAGGAGGAGGCGCGCGAGGTCGTCCAGGACGCGGGCGAGGCTGTGGAGATAACGCGTGATGCGGCAAGCGGCGAGCGCGTCGCCCACGAAGAGCTCATCCATTGTCACGCGCATGATCTCAAGCGCATCAACTCCGCGTAACTCGATACGTGCACTGGTGAGATAGAACTCTTCCTCGTCGCGCGTGCCCGTAAAAAGCGTGAGAGAGCGCAAGTTGTCTAGTGCCAGCTTCGGTTTAGGCCGATGGATCTTTGAGGGCCCAATTGTAGAGCACATCATCTGAGTAGGTGATCACGGGGGGGAGCTGCAGCTGAGCACAGACTTCTAGAAGTGGGACGGTGATAGACGCGGGAACCCGGATCTCAGCATCAGGTGGTAGGGAGTGGATATAGAAGTGCATGTTCCATGCCAATACATGATGAGCACGGCGCAGAAGTAAGCTCCGATGGGCGTAACTCGACCGTCGGGAGGGTAGGAGACTAAGGATGACAGATACGTGCAAATTGTCAAAGAAGATTGTTACTCGGGCCGCGTAGACGGAACGGATACGTACGTGACGGACGTGGTTTCGCCACGATTCAGACTGGTCCATTTCCTCCTCTGTGATGTCGTGTTTGCTACCAAGCTGTAGACGATGCACTTGCGCATCCTCCAGTAACTGTTCCCAAGGCTCCCATTGCATAGGAAGTCGAACAAGCGGAGGGTCGGGTGGCATGAACCCCGTGCGAGTGTCGACATCAAAGTCATGCGCAGCGAGGGTGGTGGTATCGACGACGCCCACAGGCATTTCTGCGATGACACCGGGACGAGGTAGCGCGAGGAAGTGGCTGGGAGAAAGGAGGGCCATCGATGCAACAGTGGAAGTAGGTGGACCAAGCAGTCAACAATACTATATATGATAGAAATGACCAGGTTTTTGAAGAATGAATATGTATAGAAATGGGAAGGCGGTAGCCCCGAGGAATCGAAGGCAACGAAAAGGCTACGAAGGAGAGTTTTGAATTAGCCTCAGTCAAGCAAAGGCGATCTGAGGGCAAAATCTTTCATTTCTTTATCCCGGCCCGTGCGGCCCGCAGTGCCGTGGTCTGATCACGTCAGACGTTCATGGGGACTCGTCCAGGTTAGGTAACTTGCGGTTTAGTCCAAACGCCCAGTCGTCGACCGCCGAGTCCAAGAAAGGTCAATGGACGGGATTGCATGGAAGCCGAGTGGGAGACATACCTGTACTTAAATAGAAAGAAAGCCCTACTCTTCAGAAGAGTTTCTACAAAAGGACAAACTCTTGAGGCCAAGTGCGACAGCCGCGAACCATAGTCCAAAGGCCCGAGACGCCGACGATTCTGTTTAGCACACTCGGGCCGCTGCTCTCCCTCAGACTAAGGAACTCGTAGCTTTGTGACCCTCAGTGCTCAAGTCAAGTCAATAAAGTCTGTTCCAGCCTATCGAAGACACGAGTCGGCCGCAGTCGTTTATTGGCCCCAGGAAGCCCAGCTGCTGGACACGATTCAACGTTGCGATGGCGATCCACGGGCTACGCTGAGCCGGAAAACACGGCCTTAGAATCCAGGGATGATGGCCATGTGGTAGAACTGACCAAAGGGACTGGGACCCGATCAAGGTTGATCCACGGTTTGCGGATCGCTATTGTCTTTTGGCTGGATGAGATCATCCCAAAGAGTCGTAAATGTGACCAATATAGCTAGGGTGAAGAGCAAAGTGGGGTCGGTCGTTAAGAATAGAGCTATAGCGACGATGCGTCAAGTACGGCAGGGTCAAGGTGGGCGAGGGACCGTGCTTAATTGTCTTTTACCAGCTCTGGCGCTTACCACCTTCCCTTTCCAGGGTCGAAGCCGCTGTAAAGCCCGTCCCTTTTGTCTTGCGTCGGCTCACGCGCGATGTCTCACTCGTCCATGTTATTGTCTCTTCACCCATGGGAAACATATCGACCTCCCATGCGGCGCCCGCCATAGACAAAAAAAAGTGGCAAAACAAAAAAAAGGTGGCCTCGTAGCACCGATTCGTGGTATTTTTTTTTCTTTCCATTCGCTCTTTTTGTTATTTTGGAGTGGGGCTAGCGGCAGAATCTGGGGCCAACCCTTACACAAGATCTTGAGCTATAAAACACCACAAAATGGCCAAGAACGAGTCATCATCGACAACACTCCTCGACGAGTCACTACCCAACAACTCCTCTGCACTTTGCCCTTTTCAGCACAATCTCGCGCAACTGAGCTATAATGACTACTTACTACGCCACTCCCGCTGCTGCCAACTACTTCTCCCCTCCGGCTCACAGCCACCGGCAGAGGGGCGTTCGAGTCTGCGACACCTGCGGGTCCACAGAACAGCCCTCAGTCAAGCAATTCCGCCTTTGTGGTGGTTGCGTGCGTCGATTTCTATTCCGATCTTCTCATCGCCGAGCCGCTGACGCTGTTTCGTTTTTTTTTTCTGACGTCATGCAGATGACCACAAATTACTGCGTGAGTCGCTCGTTCTCCGTGGTGGCGGAGGAGCCCGATCACTGACGGATCGTCGTCCTTTTATTGTTAGTCCCCCGAATGCCAGAAAAAGCACTGGCCATCACACAAGGCGATCTGCCAGCACACGATGGCGCAGGTGGCCGCGACGAAGCAGCAGCCCCTCGGCGCTGAATACCCCGACGAGAACATCGCAAAGCTGCTCCGCCGTTTCACATCCCAACACGCGACCCTCCTCGGCTGGGCGGGCTTCCAGGCGCTCCAGCTTAAGCGCGTGCCCTCCAACGTGCGCCAGTCGGCGCTTCTCGTCGAGCTCACCCCCCGTCCCTCGGGTGACGCCCACAGGCAGTACGTTTCCCCATTCCACTCCGCCTGTTCCCACGTGTTGATCACGCCACCAGATTCGCCATCAAGGGCACCCACATCGTACCCCGCACATACGTCACGTCGCGCGACCCGCTCGTCGCGGCAGACATCCAGCGCCGCGAAGAACGCTGCCGTCGCGCAGGCGGGATCGGCACCGCGGTCGTGCTGATCCAGTGCGGCGCCGTGAGCCAGGTGATGCCGGTCGAGGTCGATGCGCCCTCGAAAATCTCGTGGGACGAGCGGAACGACTGGGCGGACGTGCTCGCGCACTTCGTCGATTCCGGCCGCACGGACTTCAAGCCGATCTCCACCACATCGCGAGGGTGAGTCGATATTCCGTCTTCCTGCTGGCGTGTGCACACCGGTTGACACGCAGCGCTCGGTTTCAGGGTCTATTATGGCTGACCGGCTGCACGCGCTGCTGCAATCTCGTTTGAAAAAAAAATTCGAATAGAGGAAGCACACACTGCGCGCTTGCCTGTGCTGGCCAGTCGGTTTAGCGCCCACTTCACCTTCTATCTTATCGGGTGCTCGTCGGACCTTCGTATCGCGATACCCTCTCCACGTGCGACCGTTCTCTTATCTTATCCCCCCTTTCTCCGCCGCCACCATGCAACACCCTTCGCCCATGTTTCTCTTTGTTCCCACTTTTTCTTTATGCCGCGCACTGTACCATTACGCATTTGTATCACGAGCTGTATTTCCGTACTTGCTATTTCGTGTTTTCGTTACAATCGAAGGGGACACAATACACTCTTCGCTTTTTTGCACCTACATTTCTTGAGTGTGAGGTCATCGCGAGTGAAGAGTCAGATCAGCAGCGAGCTACGAGCATAGAGCCGAGAGGTCTAGGATGCCTCCTGCACAGCCAGAGAGCAGAGAACGAAGAAAAAGAATCAGCGCCTTTTAGAAACGTTCGCAAGAGCACACAATGGCCCGCGCTCCAGCTCGACATGTTCAGGCGTGTCGTACTCGATCCCGAGGTCTTCCGCAAGCTGCTCGGCATCGGGCGGGGAAAGCGAATCCGATACGAGTGCCCAGAAACTTATGTTTTTTTTTACGATAGTGGCGTCCCAGTCAGCGCGCGAAACGTCGATAATCTCAGGCGTGGGAGGAACGCGCACTTGTAGAACACCTTCCGTCTGCGGACCCAATCCGCGCGCCATCGTGTCCAATCAGCGTCGAGCGTGTCTAGCTCTGCGGCAGAGACGAGCGGCGTGCCGTCGCGCAGCGGCTCGATGTGGGCGCGGAGCTTCGTGATCTGTTTGTTGGGGGTCGCACGGAGCGCAGTGGTGAAGTGAGGTGGTGAATGGGGGAAGGGAGACGCGCGTACCTTGGATTCGGCCTGTGCGATTTGTGCCGCAAGCTCAGCGTCCGTCGGCGCAAGCCGCATCTTCGCCAACTCTGCCGCAAGGGGGGTTAGCGTGTTTTTGAAGTGCTCATTTGGGGGCGCCGCACCTGCCGAGGCGGTCTTGATCTCCCCCGCGAGCGCCTTATTGCTCTCGACCAGCGCGTCGGTTTCGTCCACGAGCGCCTTGATCGTATGCTCCGGGAGCGCGTCAAGTGTGTTCTGATTCGCGACGAAAAGCGTGGCCTTGCCTGATGCACGCGCGATTATCGATATCATGATTGTGTGTATGCGCGAGAATCACGGGATGTATGCGCATACCGTATGTCTTCTGCGTGACCTCGCCCTTTTCGGCGAGCGCGAGGAGGATCTTCTGCGTGGCTGGCTTGGGAACCGTACCTTTTAGGTTGGCAGAGACGTCGACGGCGCCGTATGGGCGGTTTATCTGTTCGGGCCTGGGTATCAAGTCGCGATCAAGGTGTATGCGTGTGTATGTGACGAACCCGCTTGATATAATCGAGGACTTTGTTCTCCGCTTCAGACGAGGACCAAATAAAGAGCGGGTCATAGTGATAGTTTCAGAGAAACGCACCGTCTTGACCTTTCAATACTTTGATGTTTACTTTGGACGCCATCGTGGTTCTGGATTGAACGGATCAATCACATGACACCCACGCCTTTCAAAGCCAGACGTCAAAGCCAGACGAGTCGTACAATTCAGTTGCTACTTGGCAGAATACGCGCTGTGACCGTCCCCTGTATTGTAGTACGTGCTAGTGGCAGACTCACGTTCAAAGAAAATTGTCGATATTACTCAGCCACGATTAGCCATGGCATGCTCACGAGATAGAGATGCGATGACTAGATAAGGGAACCCTTTCCCTGGAGAGTGTGGCAATCTCTATAGGATGGGCATATGACAACCTGCACTCTGGAACTCCTCTCTGCTAACTATCCACATCATGGCCACTCCAGATATAATCTTTTATACTGCCAAAGTGCGCATCGTGCTCTTGCTCCTTCCCTGTCCAACCTAACCTTGTGATCTGCAGACCTCCATATATGCTGAGCGGGTTGGTCCAGCCGGCCTTCTTCTGCAGCTCGATGTGCTAACTGCCGTTGCCACAGGTAGAGTTCGCGTTCCAAGAAGCGAAGGCCGACGTGACCAGGTATTCGATCGACCTAGCGAACAAGCCCGAATGGTACGCCTCGCGGGTCAACCCAGCAAGCAAGGTCAGATCTCCGCGCACTTTTCTCTCGTTACCTGACTTCTGACGCGTGATGCCGCGTGATAGGTGCCAGCTCTGGTGTACGGGAGCCCAAAGTCGGACCCTGAGAATCCGTCGCCAGAGTCGGCCAAGATCGCCGAGTCGCTAGTCATACTCGAGTTCATCGCGGACCTGTACCCAGACTCAGGCCTACTCCCGAAAGACCCTGTCGAGCGCGCCCGCGTCCGGTTCTTCATCGACGCTGTATCGACCAAGGTCGCCCCGCCCTGCTTCACGTTCATTTTCGGTGGCGAGTCGCCGGACGCGTTCATCGCGGCGGTCGCTGAGATCCAGGAGCTGTTCCCGCCTGCTGCCCAATTCGCCGGTCGGGGATCACTTCACGATCGCAGATGCTGCGCTTGCGCCGTTCCTCGGCCGCTGGGAACTGCTCCTCCGCAATGATCTCGGCAAGTTTGAGGAGGGAACCGGCCTGCGTGTGTACAAGGAGTTGTTCCAGAGTGAGCGGTTCGCACGGTTGCAGAAATACTATGCGAGCATCTCGAGCCGTGAGAGTTTCAAGAACATCTTTGATCCGGTACGTATGGTATTTGGTCCCGTGGGTAGGGAGGGATACGACTGACCGTGTACATTAGGAGTACCTAGTGGCAATGGCAAAGAAACGGTTAGGCCGCCAGTGAAGGTGTTGTTGCTGGGAGAAAATGTGTATAATAGCTTGGAGGGAGGGAAAGTTACTGTACCGACACATTCGCGGAACGAGACAGAATCAGAGCTTGAGCTTGAGCCCGAAAAGGCGATATGCTTCCATTGTTGCCGAGTGAATGGCGTTCATAAGACGGAAGTAGCTCGAGTCACTCACTCCCTAACCATTGTAGTACGCGCTACAGTAGTGGAAGACTCACGTTCAAAGGAAAATGACGGTATTACTCAGCCACAGGCTCACAGCTAGCCATGGTCACTCATCTCGATAAAGATGCAATGACTAAATAAGCGAACCTTTCCCCTGGAGCGTGTGGTATTCTATATAGGATGGACATATTACAGCTTGCCAGTGCGCTCCAGAACTCCTCTCTACTAACTATTATGGCTACTCCAGATATAATCTTTTACACTGCCAAAGTGCGCACGATGCCACACTCCTCTTCCTCTTACCACCACCATCCCCTGGTAGTGGCTACATACCTTCTTGCTGTTACTTGCACAGAGCGTGCGCCTGGATTACCTCGCGAACTCTGTCAGTCTAGAGCTCTATGGAGCATAACACAGACAACCGATTTGCCCTTCTTGGGGACGAAACACGCCCCCCATCACCCGTTAACCACGCCCCCCCCCCTGGGATGTTTATTACTGCCGCAGACGTCGCAGCGATGGAGGCCGCTGCCACTACGCCCCTCACCCCTACCGACCCCACCGAGCCCCCACTCCCCACCACCCTTTCCGACGGCGCTGGTCTGAATAAGTCGACCCCCGCTGCCGCCACACCAAACGACCCTGAACTCTCCCGAATCCTCGCCGAAGGGGCCTCTCCCCCCCCTCCCTCCCCCCCGGCCTACACGGCCGACATCTACATGGAGGTCTCCCCCTCTCCTGACACAATCTTCGAACGCCAGGCTGCGCAGCTCTACGGTGCCTGGCTGAGCTTGGTCAAAAACATGAACCCGAAGTCGTATCTGCGCCTCCACGAAGAATACTCGGCGAACGGAGTGGGCAACCAGGACATCTGGCTCCTCTCCTGCTGGCTCCACAGGGCCCCTGCCCCGCGCGTGCTCGACTTCCTCAGGGCCCATAGCCCCCCCACTGGGATCGTTGAAGCAATCCAACACGCGTTTGAAACACGCCTGACACGCCTCCGCGGGCAGCTGTCCGATCACAGCAAACACGCAGCTGCTGTGCGGGTACTGCTTGCCGACTGGACCAATGGGATTGGCCACCTCGCCACCCCTTCACCCCCGTCACCCGGCCCTGCAACGATCGAAGCCCTCCGCGAGGCGCTTCCATCTCCGCTTGACCGCCTGGCTGCGGGCACGACTTCGGCTCCCATCTCTGTCTCCTCAGGCGACAGCAGCGTGGCCCTCATCCCGCCGCGCGCGCTGGCCGCCCTGGAACGCGCCCAACGCCGCACCACGCGCTCGCAGACCCCCATGGCATCACCCATTAGCCGCCGCCCCTCCGTCTCCCTCCAGGACATGTCCACCCTAGTCCTGATGGAACAGGATGCAGAGGGCGGGAGCAGCTCATCTACTACACCCACCGCGCCCGAACCTCCCTGGCCGCACGCCATACCCAAAGAAGATTGGCCAACGGAGTGGGGGTCTCACACACCCTCCCCTCACTCTTCCGTTGCGGGCGACTCGGACGGCCACCACCCCCGTCGCCCCATAGTTATAGACACCCCCTCCCCGTCAGTACACTCCGCACCTGCCACTATGAGCCCGCCGGAGGACATGGGCCGCCCGGACCCCAAAGGGAAGATGAGCACAGCGGGTGGGCAGCCCCGCCCTCTCTCCCCAATGGAGGTGTTCTACGGCCCCTCCACCCAGACCCAGGAAGCCCGCACAGCGCTGGATGAGCTGCGCGAGCTATCCAAACAAGTCCCACCCACACAGGCTGAGGTTAACGCCGTCGCGGACGCGTCGACTGATGAAGCTGCGGAGTGGGCCAACATCTGGGCCGAGACCATTGCCCCAATGCGAGAGGGATATGCGAGGTACGCCTTGCGGGACCCTATCCCCCTCCTCAAAGGGGGCAACCGCATCGAGCCTGCCCACGCGCTGGACACCGCCTTCAGGGTGGTTGTCGCTGCGGTCGGCGCGGGCTTCGACAAACCTGGCTTCCCACAGGACAGGACCCTCAACTCGGGACATTGGTTCCGCGGAGTCTCTGCTGTGCTGGGCGCCACCCTGCGAGGTATGCTAGTGAGCCAGGGTTTTTTCGACCAGGGCTCGTGGCCACTTGACCCATGCTTGGATACGTTTACGATAGTTGACGGTCTGGAACGACCGCACACTCAAATTGAGCTCGTGCGGTCCATGACCGAGCAGCTCCTCTCCGAACTGACGGTTCAGGGGGAGGACAGGCTCAACCGGGAGGACCTCTGGAACTCCATTAAGGAACAGGAGATCGCGATGTTGAGGGACGCGATGCAGAAGCAGGCGGAGGCCTCTGCTGAAATTTGGGAAAGGGAGATGTTGGCTAGCCTGAAGGGCAAAGCAGTCGACCTCGCCCTAGACAATCTGGTCGCGGACCTGGAAGCGGAAGGGACGGCCCTCGCTCCTGGGGCTCAGCGGGCCAAGGAGATCCTTGACCGATACACGGCGGGCAAGGGGATAGCGGGCCTAAAACCCGTCCCCCTCCCCCAGATGGCCAAATGGCAGAACGAGTACGTCCAGATCGCGCGCAAGGAACTCGAAGCGGAGGCTCACGCCCAAGCCGAGAGGGAGTGGCGAGCCTGGAGAGAGACCGAGCTAGCGAAGGCGACGGGAGAGGCCATGAGGCGGCTCTCCATCGACCATATTATCGAGAAGTGTGGACCCGACGCGGCGGCCCTCATTGCTGAAAAGCAGGCCTTCGCCAAGGACTACGTCCACTGCAACTACCAAAACTGGCTGAACCAAGTTCTATCGGAACAATGGCCGGCGGTGGAGGCAGATGCACAGAAGGTGACCCGGGAGGAGTACTTTAACCGCGAACTCGCGGCAATTTACCCCGAGGTCCATAAAGACGCCTATGAGGCTGCCCGGAAAGAGGCTAACGAGGCCGCGGAACGGCACAGGGAGCGGTTGACGGCTCAAATGATATCCACAGTAGAAACGGACCACGACGGCCAGCTCTACCGCGCCTCCATCAAGGCCAACACGACAAGAAAGGCTGCCGAATCACAGAAGAACGCCGGCAAAAAGGCGAGGGCGATCAAGGTCGACGCTCGCCGGACCGACATCACCGAGGTGTTAGACCGCCTCGACAGTGAGGAACCGACCCTCATCACAACCACCCAGCTCCAGCAACATGTGCTCGAGGACGCGAACGTGGGCTCCAACGAAGCTCCCAACGCCGCCCTCAAACTCGGGGTAGCCATGGGGATGCTCCAGCCCATCGCAGGCCTTGAGCCCCCGGTGCGCCCCCTCCCTGACCCTTCCCCCTCCCCCGAGACGATCGGGGAACAGACCCCCTCACCCGCTCACCGGCCTACCATGGTCCTTCCCCTAGATATCAATGAGGAGGTAGCGGCTAACCGAACGATATCCTCGTCGGAATATGCCCGAGAGGCCAAACCCTCCCTACCCCCGGCAGCGGGACACCTCGAGCTGTACGCTATGATGCAACAGCTCTTGGCTCCCATCCAGGAATCCGTAGACGCCCTCAGACTACGCGTAGAGGTGCTCGATGATCGGACCCTACCGCAGCCTACTCGAGCCATTGCTCAACCTTCACACTTCCCGCCACAGGAGGCGATCGAGGAGGACTTCCCGATGCTCGCATCGCCCTCTCCCCCCTCTGGCTCATCTCCCGACCCATGCACGGCTGGCAGGCCCGCATCGGTCCAATTTGCTCCTCAGATCCCCGTCCCCTCTCCCCCCGGCCCTCCCCTAAAGGAGGCCACCGCGGGTGCAAGTACGACGGCGGAGGCCCCCTCTCCCCCTTCGGGTGCACGTACGGCCACTGAAGAAGCAGCCCCGAGTCCCCCGACCGCCCCCTCTCCCCCCGCCCCCAAACCGAAAGGTAAGGGTAGCGCGACGGGTGCAAGTACGGCGTCGGTAGCCCCCTCTCCCCCCACCAAGGGTGCACGTACGGCTAAGGACAACGACGGGTTCATCCCGGTTTCTCGACCCAAGCTGGCATATAACATTGTGTCGGCCAAAGCGGTCCAACAGCAGCAGCTCTCCAAACAACAGGCTACCACCTCGGCCGCTGCGCAACAACGCACGGCGTCAGGTCGCCTACAACCTGGAGCTTCCCCCGCCCCACGCAACACCACCCGGGTCGTCGTCGCCCGCAACGGCGGCCTCCCTGACGCTGCCAAAGAAGCGGCACTGCGCGCAGACCTCCCAGAACGGATAGCAGCCAGCGTCCGCTCTGCAATCGAACGTAGCACGTCCTCCTCAGTAAAAAAGGAAAAGTCAGGAAAAGTCTGCCGATGGTCAATTCTTGGTCAATCTGTCAATGATATTTTGCAAATCTACCGTTTTGGGTCATCTAGGGTCATTTTGACTTTGGCTGACCTCCAGTTGACTCAGATTGACTCAGAATGGTTGGGCGGCCCCTGGCCAGGTCGGCAGTGTCGGCTCATTTTTGGGATAAATCCAGTCAACTTTTGTCATTTAGAAGTCATCCCACAGTCAGTTCTAGTCAAATTTTAGCACGCAGAACGTTGATTTATTGCAAAATACTAGTATACGACATGTGCGAGTAATATACAAAGTAAGGGTGATTAAAAAAAGGAGCGCGCCGCGGAACTTGCTTTGGCGTACAGTGCTCCACCCATCCGCCACCGTCGTCATCGGGGCGCGGCAGAGGCACTTCTTGGGTGAACAGAGCACGCCACCGCCACTACCATTGTGCTGGGACGCGCGGCTGCGTCGTCGTCGTCGCCGCGGCATGCGCTGCTCGGTTGGCTTGCGGTGGTGGCTGTGAGTGGACGTCGGATGGCGAGGCATCGCGGATGGTACATGCGGTGCTGGCCCGGGCGGCTGTTGCAGTCAACGTGAGCACATTGTCAACTTAAAATACTAATACTCATTTTTTTTTGGTTTGTTTGTGGGGGCGGCGTCGACGACGTCTTGTGAACGTGTGCCGGCAGGTGCATGTTGGTCTGTATAAGGGGAGTGGTCTCTAGTTAGTGGAGCATACAAGGGGTGGTTCAAGAAAATGTGCACTTACACTAGAACCCTTAGCGACGACGTGGCGGCACTTGGGCGTCCTGGCCGTCTGCAATGGGGAGAGAACAGGTGGGCAGTGGGGTCGACAGTGTAGCTTTCTTGAATGTAGACTTGAAGTACAGTAGAAGCGGCAGTGGGATGAGTTTATAAAATTAAAATTAAAAGCGGTAGTGACAGGAAAACAGCCTGAGAAGGAACGGAGGTTTGGACTTAGACGAAATGTTCCCGCAAATGAGACGGGGACGGAGCTAGAAAAAACCTCCCACGCTTGGCCTTTGACGAACTTTGCGGACTACGCCCTCGTTTTACGCCTACAGTTTCCCCCCCCTTTTTTGTCGCACTCGCGGACTCCATGCTACTGCGCCTCACTCACTCCATTGTCACGCAGCTTCCACAACATCCCATCCCACCCAGCTCTCCTGGCGCCTCCGTCCTTCGGTGACGCTACTGGCCCAGGCAGCGCCACGCCAGTAAGTTGTAAGTACATTCTCTTGAACCCGCCCCTTGTGTGCTACTAACTAGGGACCACCTCCCTTATACAGACCAACATGCACCTGCCTGCATACATTCGCAAGACACTGTCGACGCCGTTCCCACAAACAAACCAAAAAAAATAAGTATCAGTATTTTTTAAAAGCTGATAATACACTCACGTTGATTGCAACAGCCGCCCCAGCACCGCACGTACCATCCGCGCCGCCTCGCCGCCCGATGTCCACTCACAGCCACTACCGCTGGGAGACCAACGCAAGCCAACCGAGCAGCGCGTGCCGCGACAACGACAACGCAGCCGCGCGTCCCAACCACAATGATTGTGGCAGTGCTCTGTTCACCCAAGTGCCCCTACCGTGCCCCGACGATGACGGTGGCGGATGGGTGGAGCACTGTACGCCCGGGCAAGTTCCGCGGCGCGCTCCTTTTTTTAATCACCCTTACTTTGTATATTACTCGCACATGTCGTATACTAGTATTTTGCAATAAATCAACGTTCTGCGTGCTAAAATTTGACTAGAACTGACTGTGGGATGACTTCTAAATGACAAAAGTTGACTGGATTTATCCCAAAAATGAGCCGACACTGCCGACCTGGCCAGGGGCCGCCCAACCATTCTGAGTCAATCTGAGTCAACTGGAGGTCAGCCAAAGTCAAAATGACCCTAGATGACCCAAAACGGTAGATTTGCAAAATATCATTGACAGATTGACCAAGAATTGACCATCGGCGGACTTTTCCTGACTTTTCCTTTTTTACTGAGCGTCCTCCCCCATCAAGATCCTCAGTGGCCGTTGGGCTAAGGGGGTCGAGAAAACGGGCAACTACGTCTACAACATCATCGGCAAGATCCCCATGGAAAGGATCCTGCAATTCTCTAAATTCCTCCTCCAACCCTTCCCCGGAGGCACACTCATTCCCGCTGAAGGCTGGTGCTGGGCACAGCTCCGTGATGTTCTGGTCCATGACGAGGACAACAACGTCTACGACGAAGAAACCCTCTTTGCCGAAATAACCCGCAACCCGGCGTTCGACGGTGTGCCCTTCGTCCAGCGCCCGCACTGGGAGAGAGACGTCATGAAACTCGACACGGCCACTGCCACGGTGGTCTTCGCCTATATCGACCCCACCGGCAAAGTAGCCAACGAGGCCAAGAAAACCGGCATCTTTATGTTCAATTTCGGGGTCAAGTTCGTCTTCGCTGGAGACTCTCCGCGCCCCAAACAATGCGGTAGATGCTTCATGATGGGCCACGTCACCAACGCCCCGGAATGCCGGTGGAACGGCAAGAACCGCTGCGTACGTTGCGGACTTGACCACCACCACGACGACCACAATATCTCCTGCCTGGCTACCACGCATAAATCCGCCGATCGCTGCGACTGCGTATTCAAATGCATTCTGTGCGGCAAGACGGGTCACAACGCCCGCAATCGCAAATGCCCTGCCAGGGGCGACTTCCCGCCTCCACGCGCCGCCCCGCCAATCTCCTCGGATGGCACTGCCCAAGACCCCCCGGCCCCTAAGCAGCCCAAGTCCATCCTTAAACGCCCCACCGACCTGCCCTCCTCCTCCCCGTCGGCCCGGATCGATGACGACGAACCTCCCCTGTTCGACGCCACCGCCCTGTCCGCCGAAGGGACTCCGCCGCCGGTAACAGTACCGCCGCCCAAGCCCGCCCCAAGCAGGCCCAAAGCGCGCATTGTCCTTCCTGACACAGACACCGCCAAACCCGGGGAAACCTCCACGGAACGCGCTGCCACGCGTAACCAGATTCCCCCTCCTGCCCCGCCCGCCGCAGCCCAAGCACCGACGGAACCCACCCTGTCTCTCCCCCCCGCCATCCCCAACCCTCTCTACGACCACGCCACCCGCGTGCACATCGAAGACAGGGCGCACCAACTCCTCAAGGAGGCAGTCGAGAACGTCGCCATAGTGCAGGTCGGCGAGTTCTTCTACCGGTGCCCACTCAACGAAATGAACATCCCCTTCCGCCGCCTCCGCGACCGGGAGATGAACATCCTCAATAAGATGCGCTACGGCGACGCCCTCGGCCCCGAAGATAAATTTAACTTCACGGCCAAATACGAACGAGAAGCTCGCAGATCCCGTGCCTTTGGCAACTTCGACCTGCTCGGCAACCCCACTAATGAGGACCTCTTCCCCTCGGCTACTTTAGTCGCGACAAAGCCAGTCCTTCCCTTATGAAGAGTTTCTCCTTCGCATCGGTGAACATGGGGAGGAGGAACGCGGCCATGGCCACACTACTTGAAACCAACATCAGAGACGACCTATTATGTGTGAGTGAACCGTGGTTCGGTAAAATAGGGACCACAAGACACGACCAATCGACCTGGGGCAAGGAAACGCTAGGCGGAGCCGCAAACTCTAAATGGCACCTCCTCTACCCCTACTACACAGACGACAAGAGGGCGAAAGTAATGATGTACGCCCGCAAACACGACCTAGCGCACCCGGGCAGACCCAACGGGCTGGAGGTAGTAGCACGCAATGACCTAGGAGCCCACCCATGCCTCCTCGTCGCCGATGTCAAGGCCGGAACGGAACGGTGGAGAGTAGTTCTGTTCTATAACGACGTCGAAGACCCGACGGCCATGCGAGCCCTCCGAGGACTGTCCTTCCTGTGGGACGGCACACCCACCCTGCTCCTCGGCGACTTCAATCTCCACAGCCCAACCTGGTCCCCGCCAGGATGGCACCCCTCCCCCAGAATCGACGACTTCGAGACCTGGGCGGCCGAACAAACCCTCGAACTGCTCAACCCCCCCGGCAAACCGACGCGGAAAGGCACAGTGTCGCAGAATCAGCGTGACAGCACGCTTGATCTCCACTGGAGGAATTTCGCCGCGGTTGCCCAGCAACAATTCGATTTGGTTACACTCAGCTGGCCCGACTCCTACGGCTCAGACCACGCACTTCAACGAACCTCGGCTACAGTGGGAGGGCGCTTCATCGGCCCCGCCCAGGACATCACCAACGCCTTTGATCTCGACATCGATGCGGAAGACTGGGCGGAGTGGTACAGACTCATGGAGCTCCACTCACCAGTTCTGCACGCGCCACCGCGATCCGCAGCCGAGATTGACACCGTACTTGATCTCATCTACCAGGCATTCAACACCGCATGCTCGGCCACCATGAAGCGCAAAGGCAGAAACAAAGCCCGCGCCGCACGATGGTGGGATGACGACTGCAAGGCGGCAGCGGACGCAGTCCGCACTGCCACCTCGGACGAAGAACGAAAACTGGCAGGCACGGCCCTCAAACGAGCTGTACGCACCGCCAAGCGCGCTTGGGCCGACAAGATCATCACATCCGAAAACGTCTGGGAGGTCGCTGCCTGGAGGCGTGGCAGGAGCGTCACCCGGATACCGGCTCTGAAGGACGACAATGGAGATCTGCAGTTCGATCATAGGCAAATGGCCCAAATCCTAGGTAAGCGCTTCTTCGCTGAAGAACGCACACCTATCCCCCTCTTCCTACCCGGCGACCCGCCCCCCCGAACCACCCGGCCCCACACCCCTCTGACGGAGGGGGAAGCCAGGGCTCTCCTCAGGACAGCCGCTGATAAGTCCGCCCCCGGATCATCGGGCATCGGCTGGCGGCTGCTCAAGAACGCCTGGGGGGATCCCGATGCAGACGGGTGGAAGGGTATAGGGCACACACTCACGCACCTCTACGAGGGGTGCATTCAACTAGGACACCACCCGGCCCGCTGGAAGACGGCGGTGGTCGTGGTCATTCCCAAACCGGAACGGCCCGACTACACGTTGGCCAAAGCGCACCGACCCATCTCCCTCCTCGAGTGCATGTCAAAGCTCCTCGAGAAGGTATTTGCGAAGCGCCTCCAACACGCCATCCTCAAAGAGGAGTTGATCCCCACCAACCAGTTTGGGGGGCGCTCTCACTCCTCTTGCCTCGACGCGGGCCTCACCCTTATCCACGACGTCCAGGCCGCTCATAGCGCCGGACTTAAATGCGGCATCTTACTGTTCGACGTCCGTGGTTTCTTCGACCATGTGAACCACGGCAGGCTCTGCTCCCTCGTGGAGAGCATGGGCTTCTCCCCCGAGGAGACGAACTGGCTGCGGAGCTTCCTGGCGGACCGCCGAGTACGACTCAGGTTCAACGGGGCTCTCTCGGAAGAGCAGGGACAACCAGTGGGAGTGCCGCAAGGCTCGCCCATCTCCCCTGTCCTATCCATTGCCTACACGGCTCCCCTCCTACACAGGATGGCGGGTTGGAACAACTCGTCCCTGGGGATGTACGTGGATGACGGCCTACTCTTTGCCTGTGCGGAAACGTGGGAGGGCGTGACGACCCTCCTACGGGCACGCTACGGCGTCTGCGAACAGTGGCTCCGACTATCGGGTCTCGCCATAGAGCCTGAGAAATCGGAACTACTCTTCTTCCAGAAACCTAGAGAGCGCAACCCTATACCCCCCCCCACCGGGTTGACCTTACCGGACGGGGAAGGGACTTACACGGTACGCCCGGTTGACACCCTGAGATACCTCGGGTTCTTCATCAACCGGCGACTCAAATGGGACCCACACGTGACCATCATGTGCAACAGGGCCAGGGCCTCGATCAGAGCGCTCTCGATCCTTGGGAACACCATACGAGGCCTCTCAATGGCAAACTGGCGGCTAGTCATGAACGCCGTCTGTTTACCCGTGCTCTCCTACGGATGCCAACTCTGGTACCGATCCAAGGGAGTCGCCGGGCTGATCAAGAAGCTGCAAGTAGTGCAGAACGAGATGGTGAAAGTGGTAACGGGCTCCTTCCGCACTGCGCCACGGGAGCCCCTTCTCGTCTTTACCCGCATGCTCCCTATGAGTGTGTTCCTGGAAAAGCTCACTCACACGACCGCATTGCGTTTGTACAGGCTACCCCGTGCATCGCAACTGCTCTGCCGCCTGGGTCCGGAGTGGTACGTGCCGGGCCGGGGGGACTTCCGTGAGGTTGTCCCATGTTCATCCGTCGTGCCCGGTCGACGAAAACGCGCCCCCACGGCTCTGGAGGCTCTCGCCATGCGCGTCCCCTCAGACGGGCCGCGTGTCGACGTGGTGAGCCTGGCCCCCTGGGAGGTTCCCAACTGGGCGGGTCAGGTAATTCACCTTGGGGTTGGAAACCCTGTAGAGCGGAAGGCCTGGACGCTATCCCTTCATAGGGACGCGCCGGCCCAGGACGCTCTGATCATCCACGTCCAAGCCAAAGTGTCCTCACAAGGGCGCGGCGACGGCAAATTGGTGGGCGCGGCGGCAGCCACCTTTACGCAGGGGGGAGCGGACCCGAAGTACAGGGTCTGGGTGTTGGGCGAAGGCGCTCTTCAGTTTGACGCGGACGCCTTCGGGCTCGCCAAGACTGCGGAGTTCCTAGCCATGACTTACGTTGATGAGGTGCCCCCTCCCGATTCGATTTACATCTTTACTAATTCGAACCCGGCTATCCAAGCGGTTAAAAACCCGCTCTCACAGACTGCGCAGACACACGCGCTAATGTTCTACCAATCCCTCACAACCCTGGCCCTACGCCACACTAACTTTCGCTTACATCTAGTCTGGACCCCGGCCGATGCTGAACTAGAAGGGCAAGGGAAAGCACGGGACCTGGCTGCCGTTGGATGCACTAACGATCCCCCTGACGGGCTGAATCGTATCAACAGTGCGTCCTATCAGAAAGCGCGCGCACGCTCGATCGCCTTTATGCGATGGGAAGGTCGCTGGCATGGAAATAGACTCATCCCACTCTTCCGCCACGAATGGGTCGGGGAACAACTATCCTTCCACCAAACATACTCCGACATCTACCCCCCCGACCCCAAACGACCCCATCCCCTATGGCTGCAGTCCACAGCAGCCGAAACACTACCCTCCGGTCGCCGCCGTGCCAAACATACACGACGTTCTACCTCCACCCTCATGCAGGTGGCGACCGACCACGCCTTCACCGGAACGTACGTCCAACGATTCCGCAAGAGTGACCCCCCGGAACATATCGCCTGCCCCTGTGGCGCCCCGGTCAGGGACTCACTCCACATCACCACCGAGTGTCCACGCTTCATGAGGGAGCGTGTGAACACGGGCATATTCACATCGCGTGCCCACATCACCCAATCATTAACTCCGTTCCAGTCGCTCCTCTGTACCCGCAAGGGCATAGGGATGCTTCTGGACTTCTTCGATCAGACCCGCGCGCTCTCCAAACCGGAATCCGGCCCCCCCCTACCCGTGCCCCCCGAACCCGACTAGGTAAGGCGGACGCTTGGAGGTAATATACCCTCTCCCGTGCTTGTATGTTCTCATGTGACTCGGCCTAACCGCGGTGAAATACTCCGCCTATTCGATCCATTATGTATGACTCGCGCCGCCCACGAGGCCGGCCTTCTGACTCGCCTCCCGATTCGTTCTCACTACCTACCTTTCTCGGGGCACCTCACGGACTATTCTCCTTCTCGTAACTGTAGTTGGCTCACGCTGCGACCGGTCTGTATCCAAGATATGTATCCCGGAATATAAATTGATCCAAAAAAAAAAAAAAAAAAAGTGCGCACGATGCTCTTGGCCCTCCTCTGTCCAAAGCTAACTTTGCGAATTCTGCAGATCTGCCCATATGCCCAGCGGGTTCGTCTAGTTGACTTCTCCCACGGGTCCACATGCTGACTCGGACCGCTACAGGTGGAGATCGCAAGGGAGATCGCGTTCCAAGAGGCGAAGGCCGACGTGACCAGGTATTCGATCGATCTTGGGAACAAGCCCGAATGGTACGCCTCGCGAGTCAACCCAGCAAGCAAGATCAGATCTCCAAGCACTTCAAGTTCTTCCCCACTACTATGACTTGTCACTTCTGACGCATGACGCGTGATAGGTCCCAGCTCTAGTGTATGGGAGCCCAAAGTCGGACCCCGAGAATCCATCGCCAGAGTCTGCCAGGATCACCGAGTCGCCCGTCCTGCTCGAGTTCGTCGCGGACTTGTACCCGGACTCGGGACTGCTCCCAAAAGACCCTGTCGAGCGCGCCCGCGTCCGGTTCTTCATCGATGCGGTATCGACCAGGGTCTCCCCGGCGACTGCTGCGTTCTTCTTTCGTGGCGAGTCGCCGGACGCATTCATCGCGACGGTCGCCGAGATCCAGGAACTACTCCCGCCTGGCACAGTTCGCTGCCGGAGACCACTTCACGATCGCGGATGCAGCGATCGCGCCGTTCCTCGCTCGTTGGGAGCTGCAGCTCCGCAACGATGTCGGCAAGTTTGCGGAGGGAACCGGGCCGGGTGTGCACAAGGAGCTGTTCCAGAGCGAGCGCTTCGCGCGGTTGCAATACTTTGCGAACATTTCGAGCCGCGTGAGAGTTTCAAGAGTAGCTCTGATCCAGTACGTGTATACGTTTGGCTAGGAGTATATATTGGCAACGGTGAGGAAATATTTTGGCCGACTGTGAATGCAAAGGGAGGAGAAGTGTAATGGAGAGAACGTCACTGTGCCGACATTCGCCGAACAAGACATTTGTGCAGAGCTTGATGCCCAGTGAAAACCTGCGCCAAGAATATCCGAATGAATCCGAGCCTACCTGGGCGTAACTGAGTTCAGCTGACAATTCACAGTTCAAATCTGAGTTTACTGTAGTGTACTATATTTGTAATCGTTCAATACGCAGGTACGCCGTCATAGTAATGACTTTCTTTGGAGGAGGGACCCGCTCATCCCACCACAACCGCCATCAGCACTCCTACTACAACTCGGCAAGACAATTCACCTTGCGCTGACCGAACCGTCGGAACCGGTGCCACTGCGCCCTCCAACTCCGCAAGATGCTTCACCAAACCGGTGCCACTGTGCCAATCCAAACCACCTGCCACTCCTCCGCAACCACTGCACCTATCCCAACCATCTCCGACACCATCCACCCCCTCCCAGTGATGCCCGTCCCTTGACAACAACTCCAATGTTCTAACAGCAGTCACTGTCCCTTCTCCGCTCACATGTGTGTTGACTCAGACACAAAGCAACCTTCGGTGTACTGACTGATATGATATAGCCTCTTTATCCGATATCAACTTGGTCATCATATCCCTTCACAAATCATCTCCTGCCTTGACTGGCAAATCAAAGGGCAAACCGCCAGTGTCTCAGCGCATACACCCCAGGTTGTGGACAACAATAAAACCTTGAATACAACTCCCCAGTTGTCAGTTGTCAGCAGTGCGGGGCAACAATCCAGATGACACAATGTGAGCGATTCTTTCACCGGAAGTCCGCATATACCCCGCATATACTGACTGATCTGTCATATTCCTCATAGGTGAGCCCATTGTGCGTGTCCACCGTCCTACACATTCTTGATTGGCTAACTATGATTCGATGGGCTGGCGTTTTGACCCCATTCCAAGGCTCTAGCGACTCAGTAGCGAGGAGCCAGCCGTATCTGTTGCAACTCCCCAGTGTCAAATGGTGACAGCGACCTATATTGATTGGTACGTTTTCCCCCGTTCTCGTGATGCAACGGAAACTAAAGAACCCCTTGTGGTTTGCCAGGGATGGCCTTTGCACGACTCACCGCATAGATTTGAGTGGGTAGAAGCATAGGGAACGTAGAGGGTTTTGGACAGATTCAGATAAATTCAGATGACATCTGTATAATAGTAGTTTTTATTAAATAATTCGTGCATCTGAAGAATTCAGTGCAGTGCAGCGGACTGCAGTTAATCGCAGACAAAAACCGAGAACGACTCGGATTTAACGCAGTGAGACTCAGATATCATCTGAAAAACGGACAAAATCCGACATGTACAGGGGTGGTCTGAGTAATCAGACCCGCTCAGATTGACGCGGACAAACTCAGTCAACCTCGGCGCAGGTTTTCACTGGGAGCTTGATGCTTGGCTTGATGCTTCCAAGTGTGCGTACGCTTCCGAGTACAGTATGCTTCCGAGTATGCGTATGCTTCCGTTTTTGCCGAGTGAACGGCATTAATAAGACGGAAGCATTTCAAGTCCGGATGTGGTCATTCCACGACAACACATGATTCACCGTCTCCTTGCTCTTCGTTTCAATTATCTTACAGTACATTTACGCTCAGAGGCCGAACATACAGTACAGTATGTACTGGAGGCTGGAGGCAGTCAAAGGTTGTAAGGACCAGGTCTCTGACAGCCCTTGACAGGCTCCAATTTACAGATGCCAGGCTAGCGTTGACTCATTCGATTCCAACGCGCGGCCACCTCTATACCGCCTTGTTCGTTACTCAGCCACGGTTGGCCATGGGCCCGGGAATCTCATCGGGTCCCTCGCCATCTACCGTAGATGGGTGATGACGAAGTGAGCGAACGTCGAGCCCCGCGGTTCTGTGATCCTCGGTACATATATATGGGACGACATCCGACCCGCCTGCCCTCCAAAACCCTTCTCTGCCTGTCTACGTTCACATGGCCACTCCGGATATAATATTTTATACTGCCAAAGTACGTATCGTACTGTTGCTCCTCCCCTGTCCAACCTGACGTTGTGGTCTGCAGGCCTCCCCATATGCTGAGCGCGTTGGTCCAGTCGGCCTTCTTCCCCAGGTCGATGGCTAACTGGCGTTGCCACAGGTAGAGATCGCGTTCCAAGAGGCGAAGGCCGACGTGACCAGGTATTCGATCGATCTTGGGAACAACTTGAAGCCCGAATGGTATGCCCAACGAGTCAACCCAGCAAGCAAGGTCAGATCTTCGCGCACTTCTTCCCCGTTACTGACTTCTGACTTCTGACGCCGCATGATAGGTCCCAGCTCTGGTGTACGGGAGCCAAAAGTCGGATCCTGAGAATCCGTCGCCTGAGTCGGCCAAGATCGCCGAGTCGCTAGTGATACTCGAGTTCATCGCGGACTTATACCCCAACTCAGGCCTGCTCCCAAAAGATCCCGTCGAGCGCGCCCGCGTCCGGTTCTTCATCGACGCAGTATCGACCAAGGTCTCCCCGCCCTTCTTCGCGTTCCTCGTCCGTAGCGAGTCACCGGACGTGTTCATCGCGGCGGTCGCGGAGATCCAGGAGCTGCTCCCGCCTGCGGCCCAATTCGCCGTCGGGGATCACTTCACAATCGCGGATGCAGCGATCGCGCCGTTCCTCGGTCGTTGGGATGTACTATTTCGCAATGACATCGGCAGGTTTGCGGAGGGGACCGGCCTGCGTGTGCACAAGGAGCTGTTCCAGACTGAGCGGTTCACACGGTTGCAGAAATACTATGCGAACATCTCGAGCCGTGATAGCTTCAAGAACAGCTTTGATTCGGTACGTTTGCAATTTAGTCCCGTGGTGGGGCTACGACTGACGGGTACGCATCTGGCTAGGAGTACTTGGTGGCAATGGCAAAGAAATATGTGGGCCGACAGTGAAGGCAAAGTTGTTGCAGGGAGGATGAATGTATTATAGCTTAGCTGGGAGGGAAGGTTACTGTGCCGACACATTCGCGGAACCGTTCCGCGACCGACTCGAAGTTTGAGGTTGAGCGCGTTGAGCCCGAAAAGGCGATATGCTTACGTTGTTGCCAAGTGGATGGCGTTGATAAAACGGAAAGTTAATGGCGGCTGCCGCAACACATGTCCGTGCACGAGCGCTATCCATCCATCTGCTCCAGTCGTGAAGCCTTCAGCAATTCACATCAAGGAGAGCGTTTGACTGCAGACGGCAAGAAGAACGAGTATAGCGCAGAGACTGTCGACGGCTCTCAATCAACAGTGTTGCGTATATGTGACGAACCCGCTTGGTATGTCCACATTGGACCGTGACGCCATCGTGGCCCTGATTACAGACCAATCACTTTTCAGGGTGAGTTTACATAAGTGCTATGATATTACGCGAAGAGGCTGACTCGTTTCAATTCCCAACCTCCTATACCGCCCTGTTCGTTACTCAGCCACGGCTGGCCATGGGAGTCTCATCGAATCTACCGTAGATCGATGACAAAGTAAGCGAACCTCAAGCCCCACGGTGTTGTGATCCTTGGTATATATATGGGACGACATTTGACCCGCCTGCCGCTCCAAAACTCTTCTTTCTTGACTACGCTCACATCATGGCCACTCCAGATATAATCTTTTATACTGCCAAAGTTCGCACGATACTCTTATACCTCCTCTGTCCCCGAGCTAATTTTATCACTTCTCCAGGTTTGCCCATATGCCCAGCGGGTTCGTCCAGTTGGTCCTCTTCCACGGCTCCATATGCTGACTCAGGCCGCTACAGGTGGAGATCGCGTTCCAAGAGGCGAAGACCGACGTCACCAGATATCCGATCGATCTTCTGAATAAGCCAGAATGGTATGCTTCGCGGGTCAACCCGGCAAGCAAGGTCAGACCTCCGCGCGCTTCTTCCCCGCTACTATCTTGACGCTTGACGCCGCGTGATAGGTCCCAGCTGTAGTGTACGGGAGCCCAAAGTCGGACCCTGAGAATCCGTCGCCAGAGTCGGCCAGGGTGACTGAGTCGCTCGTCCTACTCGAGTTCGTTGCAGACTTGTACCCGGACTCCGGCCTGCTCCCGAAAGATCCAGTCGAGCGCGCCCGCGTCCGGTTCTTTATCGACGCGGTATCGACCAAGGTCTTCCCGCCGTTCTTCGCGTTCTCCTTTCGTGGAGAGTCACCGGACGCCTTCATCGCGGCAGTTGCCGAGATCCAGGAGCTGCTCCCACCTGCGGCCCAATTCGCGGTCGGGGATCACTTCACGATCGCAGATGCTGCACTTGCGCCGTTCCTCGGCCGCTGGGAACTACTCCTCCGCAATGACCTCGGCAAGTTTGAGGATGGAACCGGCCTGCGTGTGTACAAGGAGTTGTTCCAGAGTGAGAGGTTCGCGCGGTTGCAGAAATACTATGCGAGCATCTCGAGCCGTGAGAGTTTCAAGAGCAGCTTTGATCCGGTACGTATGGTATTTAGTCCCGTGGGTGTGGATACGACTGACCGTGTACATTAGGAGTACCTAGTGGCAATGACAAAGAAACGGTTAGGCCGCCAGTAAAGGAGTTGCTGAGAGAAAATATGTATAATAGCTCCGAAGGGAATGATTATTGTATCGGCACAGAATGAGACGGTTGTGCAGACCTTAAGCTTGAGCCCGAAAAGGTGATACGCTTCCGTTGTTGCCAAGTGAAAGGCGGGAATACAATTAGACATGAGTAGTTCGGGTCAGTTTCAGCGTTATCCGAGTGTCACCGTTACAAACTTGCCAGTGCGTTCGCGCCGGCCAGCGTGCCAAGGTTCGTTTTCTCGACGTCCGGGCCTTTCGCTACCTCCCGTCTAACTTTTCCCTTCCCAGAAGTCAATTTCGTTTTCCCACAGCAACTGCTCCTTCGCATGATCTGAAGTCAGCGATGTCATGACCCGGGTCTGACTCAGTCATGCGCTGACCCGCGCCAGCTGACTATATCACAGTAACGCTGAAGTTATTAACCTCGGCACGTTTGGGAGCCACGGGAGTCTCATGTTTATTCGTCATCGATATAGAGATGCGATGAGTCCGGTGACAAAGTAAGCAAACCTTTTCGAGCTAGTATGTTTATGTTTATAGTAGGATACATATGACCCAGCCTGCGCTCCAAAGCTCTTCTCTGCTGACTACACTCACATCATGTCCACCCCAGATATAATATTTTATACTGCCAAAGTGCGCACAATACTCTTGTTCCTCCCTTGTTTAACGTTGTGATCTGCAGGGTTCCCCATTTTCTCAGCGGGTTAGTCCAGTTGGCCTTCTCCCGCGGTCCATATACTGACCCCGGCTGCTGCAGGTAGAGATCGCGTTCCAAGAGGCGAAGGCCGACGTCACCAGGTATTCGATTGACCTTCGGGACAAGCCCGAATGGTATGCCTCGCGGGTCAACCCAACAGGCATGGTCAGTCTTCCGTACCCATCTTCCCCGCTAACTATGCCTTTTAACGCATGACGTTGCGCGATAGCTCCCAGTTGTGGTGTACGGGAGCCCCAAGTCGGATCCTGAACACCCGTCACCAGAGTCGGCCAAGATCACCGAGTCACACATTCTGCTCGAGTTCATCGCGGACCTGTACCCGGACTCAGGCCTGCTCCCGAAAGATCCTGTCGAGCGTGCCCGCGTCCGGTTCTTCATCGATGCGGCCACCACAAAGCTCACCGCGCCCACCTCCGCGTTCTTCCATGGCGGGGTGCCAGACGGCTTCGTTGCAGCGCTCGCGGAGATCCAGGAGCTACTCCCGCCTGCCGCGAACTTCGCTGTCGGGGATCACTTCACGATCGCGGACGCAGCGATCGCGCCGTTCATCGCTCGCTGGGAGCTGCGCCTCCGCAATGACGTTGGCAAGTTTGAAGAGGGAACCGGCCTGCGTGTGTACGAGGAACTATTCCAGAGTGAGCGGTTCGCGCGGTTGCAGAAATACTATGCGAGCATCTCGAGCCGTGAGAGCTTCAAGAACAGCTTTGATCCGGTACGTTTGCTATCAAGTTTACTATTCAGCTCCGTGGGTGGGGGCTCGACTGACCGTTCGACTGACCGTATACGTGTTTGGCTAGGAGTACATATTGGCAATGGATACGAGGCGGTTAGGCCGCCAGAAGGTAAAATTGTATTGTCGCAAGGAGAATAAGTGTATTATAGTATAACTTGGAGGGAACGTGACAGTACTATCACGTACGGGCTATTGCAACAAAAACACTAAATTGCTTCTGGAGTCTCAACAACTCATCGTAGCTACTAAAAATTGTACATACTCATAGCCAATGGTATTTTACATCCTCTGAAGATTTCTTTGTATTTGTTTCTATTTATTTGAGGGTTCGGAATACATCCGAGTTTGCACACACATCTGCAACTTTTTGTCACGAATAGCCACACGATTGGCAGCATAAGGCAAGCGGGTAAGCGGTCGGCAAGAGCGCCTAAGCACAGAATGAGTGCAACGCACCGCTCCGGTAATCTTTCCGTTCCCGAGAATGCCGACCCGTCCATCACGTCTCTGTCACTCTCTGGGACGTTTTTCACATTTTTCCCTTCCACAAGTTGATCGCATCAGCCTGATGAGTCCAAAATCGTCATAGGAAGTCTTCTTTATATTCCCTAACACCCTAGCTTGGCAGATCTTAAATTTTTCTGGAAGATCGTTGGGATCTGCATGCACAGAAACCTCTCAAAAACGACCCCCCCTACATTTTTGTTTACTTTCCCTTCGCATTCACCAATTGATTCCCCTTTTTTTTGCTGATCCTGTATCTACACAACCAACTGTACATAGTGTAATATTTTTGGGCTCAAAGGATGTCGGGGAGGCAGCGATCTATCTCAATCTTTGAAAATTGCACAAGGTTGTGCAATTGCAATAGCCCGTACGTGATAGTAGCGACACAGAATCGAACATTTGTGCGGAGTTTGAGTGAGCCCGAAAGGGTGATATACTTCCGCTCTTTCGGTGACTTCCTGACCAAATGGACTTCGGAGTGTCATCGTTACAAATTTGCCAGTGACTGCTACGCACCCGCGGTAGTCAAATGCCCGCACCAGGCTTCGTTTTCCTGACGTTCGAGCAACTTTCATGGCTCACGTCTGATTTTTCTCTTCTCAGAAGTCAATTTCGTTCTCCCACAGCAACTGCTCCTTCGCATCACCTTCGGCTACTTCGAGGTTCACAGGACATCGTCTGACTGTTTGAGTTTACGCATGAGCGTGTGTTTTGCCGCTGCTTCGCGGTCATGAAGTCGTCCTGTGACCTGTCCTCGTGGTCGTTAAGTGAAGGTGCGAGTTCTTCGACCTTCTGCTGTTCCTTGTGTGGCTGTCCTTCTGCAGATGCTGTCGCGTCACGTTATATTGCCGTCAACGAAGTACACGCGGCGTGCCGCTATTTCGCACAGGGTGTCTTCGGTCGTGATTGTGCGTGGCAGATCTGCCTCGCAGACGCAGGTGAGACGAGTGTGGCTACTACTGTACAGCAGTGGCCGCGGCCGCCGCAACGGCACCTGCAGCGATGGGGGCCGGCACAGCCTACAAAATACAAATATAATGTGAAACGCGTTTACGTTATACTGTACGTTATGTTCTCATACAGAAAACAACGTGCACAAAATCCATGATGGCCAGTGTGGGTCATCTTGTACTGTATTGAATACACTCAACAAACTCATGGTATCTATGCCGAATGCCGAAGTAGAGGGAAAGCTTGCGTCCGCTTGTGTTGATATCACCTCATCAGCCCGCATGGCATCCACATAACACGGCATGGTACTGAGACGCAAACAATGGGTGCCGAGGCTTGCTCGCCGCGTCATTGATGATTATTGTAAACTCATAGTATAATTGGTTTGACGATGAGGTTAGTCAAGACTGTGCTCACATAAGTGTAATAGTATTTATGATGCTTATGCGAAGAAGTCGACCTGCTACATATGTGACCCACAGACATCGGCTAACGTCGCCCGAGCCCGAGCCCGAGTCATCAGAATCGAGAGTTGAGAACAAGGTCGAGAACATTGAGATGGGCGAAAATAACGCAACTTCCCTGTACGGTGTAATCCCTAGTATATAGGAATCAATGTTCTCAAATCTGTACCGAGCTTGACCATCATGACAACTCCGGATATAATATTTTATACTGCCAAAGTGCGTATCATACTCTTGCTCCTCCCCTGTCCAAGCTAACGTTGTGATCTGCAGGCCTCCCCATTTGCTCAGCGGGTTCGTCCAGTCAGCTTCTTCCACAGGTCGATGTGCTTACTGGTGTTGCCGTAGGTAGAGATCGCATTCCAAGAAGCGAAAGCCGACGTGACCAGGTATTGGATCGACGTTGCGAACAAGCCCGAATGGTACGCCTAGCGAGTCAACCCAGTCGGCCAGGTCAGAGATTTCCACGCGCTTCTTCCCCGCTACTATCCTGATGCTCGATGCTGTGTGATAGGTGCCAGCTCTAGTGTACGGAAGCCCAAAGTCGGACCCTGAGAATCCGTCGCCTGGGTCAGCCAAGATCGCCGAATCGGTAGTCCTGCTCGAATTCGTCGCGGACCTGTACCCAGACTCGGCCTGCTCCCGAAAGACCCCGTCGAGCGCGCCCGCGTCCGGTTCTTCATCGACGCGGTATCGACCAAGGTCTTCCCCCCTTTTATCGCGTTCCTCTACCGCAGCGAGGCGCCGGACGCGTTCATCGCGGCGGTCGCTGAGATCCAGGAGCTGCTCCCGCCTACCGCCCAATTCGCCGTCGGGGACCACTTCACGATTGCGGACGCCGCGCTTGCGCCGTTCCTTGGTCGCTCGGAACTGTACTTCCGCAATGACCTTGGCAGGTATGAGGAGGGGGCCGGCCCTCCGGTGTACGAGGAATTGTTCCGGAGCGAGCGGTTTGGGCGGTTGCAGAAGTATTTTGCGAACATCTCGAGCCGCGAGAGCGTCAAGAACAGTTTTGATACGGTATGTATGCTTTTGGCTCTTGGCGTGCGGGATGCGGCGACTGACCATGTACGCATTTGGCTAGGAGTACTTGTTAGCGAGGGCAAAGACACGGTTCGCCCGACACTGAACGTAGTGAAGACATGGGAAGAAATAGCTGGATTTTTGTTCGGAAGATTACCCTATGTAGCACTTCACTACAAGTATATTACATCGCCGTTGCATTCATCCTAAGTCGCCCGGAAAGTGCCCCAAAATTCCGCAATATAATATTAATAATATTATGGGTGATAAGGGATATCACCCCAGTATCGGATCAAGGACCAAATTTGAGACTCGGAATTGACTTTGAAGTTTGCACTCGTAGTCGGCGCTGTAGACGGTCCACTGTGTATGTGCCTCCACTCGAATGAGCTCTGATGCATCCAAGTTTCGAGCCGCAGACCAAGTGATTCGCTCCGGTATCGCTGGCGGTGTTGCTGGTTGTGTCGTGTGTACACATCCCTTCTCTGGGGTTGCCAACCTGTCCCACTGACCCGACGTCCTCCAGGCAAAGACAGTCGTCGCCCCGCTCGACCGCGTCAAGATCCTCTTCCAAGCATCAAATCCTGAATACCATAAATACGCAGGTGCGTCGACACAAAGGATGCATTGCCGTGCACAGGGCTAACAATCTTTTGTCGTCGGTATATGCGCTCACCAGGGACATGGAGTGGTGCCTTCCGCGCCGGAGCGCAGATATACAAAGACTCTGGAACCCTTGGGCTCTTCCAGGGCCACTCAGCGACACTCTTGCGCATTTTCCCTTATGCAGCCATCAAATTTCTAGCGTACGACGAAGTGCATAATGTATGTCTCACTGCTGGTCCTTCGTCTCTACCCCCCTCTAACTGTCTTGCAGTTACTAATGCCAACTCACGCACAAGAAACAAACCTACGCCGATTCACAGCTGGTGCCATATCTGGTGCGTGAACCGTACTGCCCGGGTACCACTTGACTGAACTGCCATCAGGCACCATCTCCGTTTTTTTCACCTACCCCCTCGAGCTGCTGCGCGTGCGCATGGCATTCCACACCATTCACAGCTCCACATCCGGCCGCCCCACGCGACCGTCCTTCTTGCAGACGGCGCGCCTCATCTACTCTGAAGGCGCCCCCCTCAAATCAACCGGGGCCCCGATCACGCGCGACCTATTCCATACCCTCCCGCTTCTCAAGTTCTACCGCGGCTTCACAGTCAGCCTCGTTGGCATCGTCCCGTACGCGGGCACTGCGTTCCTGACCTGGGGTTACCTGCGCGCCACCCTCGTCCCCGTTGCGCCGGACGGCCGGCGCCCTCGAGCGACGCCACTGGCGGATCTCGGCATTGGCGCTCTGTCGGGCGCCGTGGCACAGACGGTCTCTTATCCATTCGAGGTTGTGCGCCGGCGCATGCAGGTCGGTGGGCTGACGGAACCTGGGAGGTGGCTGCGTTGGGGAGAGACAGTGCGCGCGATATGGGCACGGGGCGGGCCAAAGGGATTCTTCGTCGGGCTGGGTATTGGATACCTCAAGATCGTGCCCATGAACGCGGTGAGCTTTGCGGTTTGGCAGGGGATGAAAAGGCTATTAGATCTCTAGACGAACGTCAGATAATGGGTGTATTCTCGTTTTTGTCACACTGCAAGTTTCCTTTATTGGTTCGGAATTCAGAATACAGTACCGCCACTACCGCCACTGCGGGGTTATTAATATGACGCAATGGTTGGCGAATCGGACTTCAGTGTCTCCCGAGTCCCGACTGGTGTTACACTGCTGTCCCACCCGCGGACAATGCTGTGTCCTATATCAAGCACAGTGTGACTGCGGATACACGGAATCGGAAAAGCTTTCCTCATGACCTCGACTACGCGTAGAGTGATCGACGACGAAGGCCCCCTAGACGAGCAATACGTCCAGGATGCCTTCCACTCATATCTAAAGTCCTCACTTGCCCAGGCTAAGGCCGAGCGCTTGCTAGACATCGAAGTCCTTAGCAGTGCAGAGGGGGACTTGATGATCACAGGTAGGTCTCACTCCCATTCCCTCGTCTCGTCGTTCACTCACTTGGACCAGGGCCCGCCCTGTGCCTCTTCTTCGCAGCACTGCGCTGCACGACCAACCCGCCCTCGGTACCCCTCCCCCGCGGCGGCAGTGGCGCCGAAAAGTCCGCGCCACGCCAGTCGCTCTCACTCGCCAACTGCCCCACCACCTTCGTGCCCTTCATGCGGCTCTGGTCCGAATGCGTGCCCGCGATCCAGAGCCTCGCCCCAGAGCGGCAGCACGACCTCGCGCGCGTCATCTGCAATCTCGCGCCGCTCGAGAAGCCCGCGCCCCCGCCGGTGATCCCCCGCCTCGCAGCGGACCTCCGTGCCATCGCAATCGAGATTAGCCTGCGCCGCTCGTTCCAGGACCGCTATGCGAGCGACCTGCAGGCCGCTATCGACGTCGGGGAATCACCCGGCGGACCCGGCTCGCTCCGCACAAAGGCGTCGTTCGTTCCCCCGCCGGTGTATACGCCCTCCCCGACGACACTGTCCCCAACCCCCTTGGAAAAATCAAAGCGGTCGCCTGCGCTTCGCACCACTCTGTCACCAATATCACCGCTGCTTCCACCGCGCTCCCCTTCGTCACCATCTGCGTCGGTTGCGGACGCTGGAAGGAGCCCGACGATCGCGGGCCCGACGAGCCCCGCTATCGAACTAATCCGCGAAACGCTCTACGCGGCACTAGCGGACGTACTAGCGAGCACGCCACGCCTACACGCGCAGCTGACACGTGACCCACCACGCGCGTACTACGGCTCCGTAGCGCTCGCCATCCTCGCAGTCTCCGCGCGCTCCGTGGCCGCGGATGGCGCGGATGGCGGCGCCGTATGGCTCGTACGCGGGACGCGACTGACGGTTGCGGAGTGCCCGGAGCCGCTGCGCCCGTTGATGCGCGAATTCGTCGCGATCGGCATAGAGGCCGCGCTCATCGAGGAGGAGGACACGGCGGCGGCGATCGCGCTCGCGCAGGAGGGCCGCACTGTTCCTGTGCCGCGGATCGAACGCGCACAGTTGTTGCTGGAGCGCGGGGCGGGGTACGACATCCCGGAGGGAGAGGAGAGGGATTCGGGTGGGCGAAGGAGCGCGGAGGGCAGGGCGGTCGCTTTTGCGAATCGGGTTAATGCGCTCGCGCTGAGCATGACGCGGTTGCCGCAGTTCAGGGAACGACAGGCGGAGGTGTTCAGGGTGCTTGCTGCTGTTGGAGGTGGACATTAGTCGTGAGAGATTACTTGATATACCCTATCCCTCTGTACCGGCGGCAGCAGTGATGTCTGTTCTCTAATTTATGTATGCGTTATTTCCACAGCATGTACTATAATCTCTGTGTTATTTTCGCGTATGCTGCTTGTTTATAGTAAGGTCACGCACGGTCTGTAGGAGCGCGAGAGCGCGACTCGGTGTTTTTGTGGGAATGGCCAAGGTATGGCCCCTTGGAGAACCGCAGTGAGCAATTGTGTTCCTTCTCATAGATCTCATGTTCCACGCAGTACCTTGAAGAACTATGTTTCACTGTTGGCCAAAGTTCACCTATTTTCCCAAACGACTGGATAAGGAAGGTGAACCGTGTGAACCATCGATCGAGGACAGGATCGAATCGATCAACGACTCTTGCTCCCTCGCTCCAATGGATCCGCAACTACCCCCTCGTCGAATTCCAAAGATCAACTTCCGAGTCCTCATTATAGGACGTGCAAATGCTGGCAAGACATCGATCTTACAGCGAGTATGTGAGACAACGGACAGCCCCATCATTTACCGGGGGAAGGAGAAGGTACGTGGTCCGACTTTTTCAGCAGGTCTGATCTCACTGCCAACCAGATTACACTTGAGCCGACCATCGACGTTAGTGACAGTAGTACTTCTCTTCGATTGCCTCTAAACACCGAACCAGCGAGGCGAGCACACAATCGAGGACCAACTTGTGTTCTCTAATCATACGGGATACATTTTCCATGACTCTCGTGGAATCGAGTCGGCGAGCATAGAGGAGCTCGGGATTATACAGAGCTTCATTCAACGGAGATGTGGAGAAAGGCGACTCCAAGACAGATTACATGCAATATGGTTTGGGACTCTCGAGTGTCCACGATTACGACAACTGACGGTTATATTTTGAGGTACTGTGTCCCAATGGACAACCAACGACCAGAGCTCGATCTCAGATTTTTCAAGGGCATCTGCCCCGACCAGAATGGTGCGTCGTTACAGATATTCGTGATTGTATTTAACAGAATAACAAGTCCCTGTCATCGCCTTGTTTACAAAATATGATCAATTCCGGAAAAATATTCGAATCGATGTGGAGGATTTCGGAAGCCCAGATGACGACGTATCTCAAGTGACCGAGGAACACTTTCAAGAGTATTACTTGCGTCCGCTTGGTGATGATGTTAGATTCGTGCGATTAGAAAGTGGGGGGTTCGGAGGCAAGTACCAGAGTTACGTGCTAATGCTCTCCGGCAGAAATGCACATGCAAGATATGCGCTGCGATAAGCTTATTGAGACGACGGCTGCAGCTTTGAATGATGAGACCACCGCACTGATGCTTTTGGCTGTGCAGAGTGGTAATGTGGAATTGAGTATAAAAACGGCTCTGAACCGGTGAGTGCACCAATTGACGGGGCAAAGTGAGCGACGATCTCAACAGGCATTGCAGTGTCCATTCCCGTACTGGCAACGACTCGGAGGTCAGACATATAGTCCGGCAATGTCTTATCCCGTTTCCATACATCTGGGTAAGTGCTGATATGTTGATATGTCTTAATTTGTGGTACATGGCTCATACGCTTGACGCCGCCCAACTCCTAGTTCGTGAGTGTCAGCTCTTACTCACAGTTTTCAAATTGACTCATCTGAGCACGCTGGTGGTCGGCTCTCTAGTTTGTGAGCGGCTACTGTGCCTTGCTGGGTTTGAAGCTTGCTGACAACGCCTGTCCTTGGCTGTTCAGACAGTGAGTGGCTACCATGACTTGCTGCATTCCCTGCTGACGACAGCTGTCTTCGGCTGTCCAGAGAGTGAGTGGCTGCTGTAGCTCGCCGCGTTTCAATCCCGCTGACGACGGCTGTCCTCGGCTGTCCAGAATGTGAGTGGCTGCCGTGGCTCGCCGCGTTTCAAGCCCGCTGACAACGGCTGTCCTCGGCTCTCCAGTTAGTGGGTGGCTGCCGTGGCTCGCTGCGTTTCAAGCCCACTGACGGTGCCTGTCCTCGGCTCTCCAGTTGGTGAGTGGCTGCCGTGGCTCGCTGCGTTTCAAGCCCGCTGACGACGGCTGTCCTCGGCTCTCCAGACAGTGAGTGGTTGCCGTGGCTCGCTGCGTTTCAAGCCCACTGACGACGGCTGTCCTAGGCTGTCCAGGAAGTGAGTGGCTGCCGTGGCTCGCTACGTGTCGAGCCTGCTGACGACGACTGTCCTCGGCTCTCCAGAGAGTGAGTGGCTGCCGTGGCTCGATACGTTTCAAGCCCGCTGACGACGGCTGTCCTGGGCTGTCCAGTATGTGAATAGCTGCCATGGCTCGCTGCGTTTCAAACCCGCTGACGACGGCTCTCCTCGGCTCTCCAGGAAGTGAGCGGCTGCTGTGGCCTTCTGGGGTTTGAGCCCGCTGACAATGCCTGTCCTCGGCTCTCCAGTTAGTGGGTGACTGCCGTGGTTCGCTGCATTTCAAGCTCTCTGACGATGCCTGTCCTCGGCTCTCTAGGGGGTGAGTGGTTGCCCTGGCTCGCCGCGTTTCAATCCCGCTGACAACGGCTGTCCTCGGCTGTCCAGGATGTGAGTGGCTGCCGTGGCTCACTGCGTGTCAAGCCCTCTGACGACGGCTGTCCTCGGCTCTCCAGTTCGTGAGTGGCTGCCGTGGCTCGCTGCGTTTCGAGCCTGCTGACGACGGCTGTCCTCGGCTGTCCAGGGAGTGAGTGGCTGCCGTGGCTCACTGCGTTTTAGGCCTGCTGACGACGGCTGTCCTCGGCACTCCAGTTCGTGAGTGGCTGCCGTGGCTCGCTGCGTTTCGAGCCTGCTGACGATGGCTGTCCTCGGCTGTCCAGGGAGTGAGTGGTTGCCGTGGCTCGCTGCGTTTCAGGCCCGCTGACGACGGTTGTCCTCGGTTGTCCAGTCGGTAAGTGGCTGCCGTGGCTCGCCGTGTTTCAAGCCCTCTGACGATTCCTGTCCTCGGCTCCCCAGTTGGTGAGTGGTTGCCGTGGCTCGCCGCGTTTCAAGCCCGCTGACGATTCCTGTCCTCGGCTCTCCAGTTGGTGAGTGGCTGCCGTGGCTCGCTGCGTTTCGAGCCCGCTGACGACGGCTGTCCTCGGCTCTCCAGACAGTGAGTGGTTGCCGTGGCTCGCTGCGTTTCAAGCCCACTGATGACGGCTGTCCTCGACTCTCCAGGATGTGAGTGGCTGCTGTGGCTCGCTGCGTTTCAAGCCCGCTGACGACCACGCCTTTCCTTGGCTCTCCAGGGAGTGAGTGGCTGCCGTGGCTCGCTGCGTCTCGAGCCCGCTGACGATGGCTGTCCTCGGCTCTCCAGAGAGTGAGTGGCTGCCTTGGCTCTCTACGTTTCAAGCTCGCTGACCTTGGCTCTCCAGGAAGTGAGTGGCTGCCGTGGCTCGCTGCGTTTCAAGCCCGCTGACGATGCCTCTCCTCGGCTCTCTAGGAAGTGAGTGGCTGCCGTGGCTCGCTGTGTTTCAAGCCCACTGACGATGCCTGTCCTCGGCACACCAGTATGTGAGTGACTTCCGTGGCTCGCTGCGGTTCAGGCCCGCTGACGATGTCTCTCCTCGGCACTCCAGTCTGTGAGTGGCTGCCATGGCTCGCTGCGCTTCGAGCCCGCCGACGAAGCCTCTTTTCGACTCTCCAGGATGTGAGTGGCTGCCGTGGCTCGCTGAGTTTCAAGCCTGTTGACAACGGCTGTCCTCGGCTGTCCAGTTCGTGAGTGGCTGCCATGGTTCGCTGCATTTCAAGCTCGCTGACGATGCCTGTCCTCGGCTGTCCAGTTGGTGAGTGGTTGCCGTGGCTCGCTGCGTTTCAAGCCCGCTGACGACGGCTGTCCTCGGCTGTCCAGGATGTGAGTGGCTGCCGTGGCTCGCTGCGTTTCAAGCCCGCTGACAACGGCTGTCCTTGGCTCTCCAGGGAGTGAGTGGCTGCCATGGCACGCTGCGTTTCAAGCCCGCTGACGATGCCTGTCCTTGGCTCTCCAGTTGGTGAGTGGTTGCCGTGGCTCGCTGCGTTTCAAGCCTGCTGACGACCACGCCTTTCCTTGGCTCTCCAGGGAGTGAGTGGCTGCCACACCTCACTCTGATCTAACCCTGCTTACGATTCCTGTCTCGGCTCTACAGCGTGTGAGTTGCCATTTACCTCGCTGCGTTTTATGCCTGTTGATCACACCTGTCTTTGACCCTCTACTGATCATGATCCTCTCTGGCTGACGAGCATGTACGTGCATTTTCTCGTTTCCGGCCTGCTAATTTATGTCTTCCTTTGGTTCTCCAGTTTGTAAATACTCTTCATATGTTCACTCCATCAATATTCTCACTTCTTTATCAAGTGATGCAGGTTATGTCACTACCCACCATTAAAAATGTGTTATCTTCGTATTACAGTCATTTGTCTCTGGCTTATGACATTTATTTATCCAGCTCACCGCCACCAGTCTTGGCCGCTATCATTTGGCCCTTGGTATTATTTCACATTATCGTTTCTACGGTGCATTTAACCGTTATTGAAGCTGTTATCATCATCTTGAAGCATGCCACTTCATTACGTCTCTCAAACTTGTCACCCAAATCAGCTTTAACCCACGCGGAGCTTGACTATCGGGAGGCAAATATCGACTCAAAGATTCGACAACACCTTACTGCACCATCTTCTCAAGAACACTCTGTCGAGCTATCTGCAAGTTTTATTATAGCTATTGATGTGGTTCGTTTGTTCTTGCATCTGTTACGATAATATCTTGCTGAGCTTTTAGTGTCTCAGTCTTCAGTCAAAAAGACACGTGCATAGCAAAGATTATTGGTTTATACTGTTCTGGGAACCAGTATTCCCGTGCAAGTTTATTTTATTCTGGAGTTAAGAGGGATAAGCGCAAGGATAAGCGCGTTGTTGAATAGTCCCAGAATTGTGTTGTTGAAGCCAGAGAAAGTGTTTAAAGTAGAACATTGTTTGTTCAGGCCACGGAACCAAAAACTAAAGCCGAGCCGAAGTTCTTTATTGTAAAGTGCGTATTATCAAAACATTGTACAGTACAAACTCAGCATAGATCCTATGCCCGCCGGGCGCCAGGCGCTTCTTTTTCTCGTTTCCCAGACTCTCTTCGCTGCATCCAACATCGGTCGCATATCCTATTACCATTTCTGTCAGTCCGACCGGGTATCAGAAGGGGGGTGCACTCAACGGTTTGCACTTGTGTCCGGTTAACGCGCGCCATCTCCGCAGCCCTGACAATCGCCGCGACCTTTTCCGGCGTTTTGGTCAAATACCTCGCCATGCGCGTCGCCTTGGCCGTGGTCTGCCCAGTGTCGTCTCTCCAACGGGGTAATAGATCGCGGACCAAAATTGGCGCAGGAACTCGTTCGGCGGCCGTCTTGCAAGTACGCATCTGCCTGAATATTTCTTCCGGGAATCGGCCTGGCGTTTTTGAGCATCCAGCCGCGTAGCGACGTTCTGCGTCATGGACGCGAGCGACTGCGGCTTCTGCCGCATTGCGGTCGATCTTTAGCTGGGCGAGATGCCACCCAGGCCCACCCTTCGAGGTCACCTCTCATTTCAAGTTGTTGCCAAGAAGCCACAGCCTATCGTTTGCGCAGTTATACCTTGGTCGCGAGATATCTACTACAATATACTAAAGCAAAGTGTTTGTCTGCGGAGTGAGCGGAGAACGAACGTTACCTGAGGTGTTCCTGCATGTCTTTTTTTTGTAGTAATATTTCTGTTTAAACGCTGGCGGGGGTTAGACGACAGTTTGTGTGCGTGTGCATTTGAGTTTCCCGTGTAGCGAAACCGTTCTCTTTGTTTTGGAACGCGTTTGTTAGATGCGTTTTTGCCACATCGGACTCGGGGTTTGGATCGCTATTTTAAATGTCCCCGTGATCTACACCTGACTTTCTTGAGCGTTTGTATCACCTGACATAACTGATGCACCAGTTTCATGCGACCACGCACTCCCTGGTCGATTTTTACACTTTCTAGATCCCCTGCGCTCACTTGCCTGCGCTCTCCTGCGCTCTGTACGCTTTCTAAGCGCTGCGTTCCCGCGCGCTTCCTCGCTTTCCCGCGCTCTCTGAGCACTTGACTCGCCTCTCACTCCGGACTCTTCCCTTCGCATTTTAGCCCTCCCTTTTCTCTGTTTATCTAATTCATCCCCTTTTCTTAATCCCCCAGTATATAGCCCATGTAACCACAACCTTACGCACAAGATTAGAATACAGCTTTCTCTCTCATTTCAGAGCTCAGTGTGGCTCTCTCCCTTGCGTTCCCTGGTGTGCCGCACTTGCGCGCGGCCTTAGCGACTCGAACACAACGCGTTCCCGACTACGGCGGCCACATATACCGGGCTTCGTGCCGTGCGGAAACGTGCGCGACCGTTTCCGACCACCCACAACTAACAGATCCCATTTCCGTTCCCGATCTCGCCGCACTCGCGCGCGGCCTTAGCCCTTCGACACAGATGCGTCCGAGATTGCCGCGGACAGGCATACGATATCTCACGCCCCGCGGAGGCCTGCGCGACCGCTCACGACGCTTCACACCCCCCAAACCCTGCACGCGCCATGGACCATTTCCTGGGCAGCCTTATGAGTGCACACCTGCCAGTGTCGCATACGCGTTTTCCTGAGAAAGAAGACGGAGTGTGAAACAGAAGTTAGGGTGTGCAAATGCAGAGAGACGAATGGCTCAAGTGGCCTGAGATGGCCGCTTTGGGAAGGGACACACAGACACGATGGCCGATGGGCGGCATGGGGTCGATGAGTATTTTGTGTGAGTGACGATAGTGCAACAAGTCCGCAATAATGCTTCACAGGGATGAAAATACCTGCGCATGTTTCTATTTATTTCGCGCACTCGGGCTGTGAGGAAGGGGCACCCTTTATACGGGTACGTGATCAAGATATCAAAGCCAGAACCTTCAGCTTGGCCTGAAGGTGGATACAGCCAAACCTGGGCTACCTCTTGGATATGCTGTATCATTTCCTGGAGATGTATGAACTCTAAGATGGACAATAGAAGTGAGGAGGGCCCGAAGGGCCCTCCGAATTTCTAGTCTCGGTCTAACGGGGCGTGGCGCCTGCTCAGACAGTAGTACCTGCACGTGACTCGAAGTAGGTCCTGCATCTCCAATAGACACCAGACGATGGCCCTAGGTTGTGTAAATCGGCCAGATCAATCTGCGAGCATTAACCACCCGACTGGAGCAGGTGGTGAACGAGAGTCAGTACACTTTGAGACCACGTACGTCACTAGCATCCCCGGCCATGAATCACTTGATGAATCTAGTCTGCGCCGCTTGCCTGCGCCGTCAGTAGAACCGTGGAGAATGCATTCAAAACTTGCACATGGTGTCGGAGCACGGTTAAACACCCATGTAGGACTTTAGCAGGCGTTCAGAGTGTTCGTTGAACTTGCGAATGAGCGGTAGTGCTTCGCCCTGTTGCCTCGTCTGTATTGTCACGTCCTCCTTGTTCCTGGTCTATTACGATGTAGTTCAGGAGTCAACAACTGATTTCCCGGCCATCTTACCACCAGGCAGGATGCAGAAGTCGCTTTGGTGGTTACTGCGCTTGCAGTTTGAGCAGACCGGTTTGGCGTTGTTGGTATTCCTCATTTGGGTGGTTGCGGCGAGGGCAGTGCTACTGACGCCGTCCTCAGTGCGACGAGTTTGGAGGGAGTCTTCGTCCTCAAGTCATTCCATGACTTTGTCGGATGAGAAATCGACCTGATTGAGTAGACCATTGATGACGGATTGGAGTTGAGGGAAGTTCTCGCTCAGCCCGTTGATGAGGAGTATAGTTAGGAGCTTGTCGTTGTCGAAGCTTCCCATCTTTACGATCTGTTCCCACAGCTGTTTGATCCTATTTGCGGTAACGACGAGGGCGGTGTCGTGTTGGAAGCATACATTGAGTGCCTCTTTGATGAGGAGGACTTGGGCGTGGAGGCCGATTTGTTCATGGCATTTGCGGAGTTTCTCGTAGACCTCATGCGCGGTTCCAAGCCTGCGCATGAAGTCAAGGTCGATCCTGGAGATGTGTTCCAAGATGAAGCTATGAAGGCCCGCAATGCCCGATTGTTGATCCTCCAAATTTGGGCTCCTCTTGTGTGAATGGCCAGATTGGGGCATGGAATGCTTCCGTCCAACATTTCGGTGAAGGCTTGCCTGTCTAGGGTTGCCGCGGTCCGGTGCGGTCCGGTTCGGAGACCATTTTTTCCGAACCCCGAACCAGACCTGGGTCCAGTTCGGGCTCTCAGGCCGAACCTTGAACCTTTGAGAGGTCCGGTCTGGTTCGGGTCCGGTTCGGGCTCAGAGGGGGCCAAACCCCGAACCTGAACCCGAACCCTCACAAAAATTCGAAAAAAATCTCTTAAAGTCTAAAAAAAACTACAGAAGTTTTACAACTAGTCTACCGCACCCGCACTTGCACCCGCTGCTGCCCGCCCCGCCCCTCTGTCACTGCCGCCGCCGCACTCTCTCACCGCTGCCGCTGCACCATCGGTGCAGTTCGGGTCCGAACCCCAATCCGGACCGGACCCCGGCATCCCTATGCCTGTCGACGACATAGCTTAGACGTAGATTCCAATCTTCCCAGTTGGATTTGCTTCTATCCAGTATGAGATTGGCGGGCCAAGTGGAGTCCGGCATGAGGGTGCGTTCCGTGAGGTGCTGCCCGTCCATAATCTCGACGTCCTAGCCAACAAAAACTTGTCCCCCACTTACTTGTTTCTCACTCTCCCGCTTCTCTCTCTCTTTCCCTCGATTGCTGAGTCTCCGACCCCGCTATGGCTTCTGGCGGAACTGCACCCAACGCGGCCCTCACTGGGGCGACTACTACTGGGGCAATTGACCCTGGGGCAGCCGCCACTGGAACAAACCCTCCCGCTAATTCGGCTACCAGCACTGGGGCAAATGCGACTCCCGCCAATCCTGGGGACCACGCTTGCAGCGTCTTTGTGAATGGAATACTCAAACCAAGACTGTCCTCAGAACCTCGTAGAGCGGAGGTAACTGAGTCTATAATCACCTAAACCCAAGGGGGTTGCGGAAATGTAATGAGATATAGGATGTACACTTTTCTCATAAGGTCGATAGGGAAAGGGGGGGGGTTATTATGTAAGCGGGCGTCTACTTAAATATGGTATTCTGTTCTCACACATCAGACCAGGTCTCTCTGCACGCCCTTTGTCTGCATTCCCGAGAGTGCTGCACCTGCGCGCACCCTTAATAATTCTATTTAAGGCTCCCAAGACAGATACGACTAAGTTTGTTGAGTATAGCAAAGCGCAGAGGTGTGCCCGATCCCTTGCATCGCTGGTCAACATAGAGCCATTGACAGACTCGGAGCGACTCATCTTTCGCATTCCCGAATGTACCACACTTGCGCACAGCCTTGGTGATTGAAAATATATGTGTCCTTGACAAGGCAGATATCTGGATGAAGTTGTGTACCAGCAGACCGCGCGGAGGCCTGCGCGAGCAATTGAGGCAAACCCATCCGACTGCCATGCTGTGTGATGACTGGCTCCCAACCAGATACCATGACTGCTTTTCCGGCCCTGCACAAAATGTATTCATTGCGTAGGGTAAATTATCTACAGGTCGCTATTTCATCTGCCGTCGCTACTGCCCGCCTCGCACCTTCGTTGTTGTTGCTGCACCATGCCCGCGCTTCCATCGTCACCCACTGTCCCGCCACCATTTCCACCGGGGTTGTTGCTGCGTGTCCCACTGTCGTCACGGTGTCGCCTTGATATTGTCGCACTGCCTCCCCATCATTGCTTGTGGCTTGCGTAGGCACATAGTCCTGCTGTGGCTGCAGCGTTGTTATGGGTGGTTGGGCATGGAGGTGGCGTGTTAGGGCACCATGTTGGCGGCGGCGTTGGTGATGTCGATGATAGAAGGTATTGCGCAGATTTGCGCCACTGTGTAGACCTACAATAGTTGTCAGCGTGTTGTAGCTTGAATAGGCCCATACCCTTTCTTTTTGACTTGCGGGTCGGCAATGTCAACGACTTCTCGTGGACATCGACGGCAGTAGGCGCACGCTGGTTCGTATAAGCTAGTTAGTGGGGATACAAAAGGCAGACGGGTTATTGTCACTGATTGACGACATGGCGATGGCAGGGACAGTAGTGGTCCTGGTGATGACGATGTCCCCTGGGTACACGATAGATGGCATCGGAGGCGCCTGCGCACCGAATCCGTGATGCGGAAATGCGGGTGCACCACCGAACCCGCCGTGCTGCGGAAACGCCGGGGCGCCGAACCCTGTCGCACGGCCAATGCTGGGTACCGGCGGCGGTGAGGGTTTCCAATCATCAATCTGGTGGTCGTCGATACGCAGAGATCGCGTCACTGTTGTTTGTCGGTTGGAGGTGAATGGGTAGTGAGGGAAACCTCACTTACCTAGGATGACGTCCTGCGGCATGATGCCGTGCGTCGAGGCGAGCGTCGCGCCACGCGCGATGAGGAGGCGCCAGGCCGTGTTGACGGACGCCAGTCCCGTCTCATGATGCGCAAACAGCACCGCGTTTCCCCGCGGCGGTAGCGCGACAGGCCAGCACTCCATCTTGTTGGGGAGGATGAACGGATTTGCGGGCTGGCGCTGTGGCAGCGGGGGCGGGAACGCGCCCGGTCTGCCAGTCCACACGAGCATCGTGCCATGCATCTTGCCGACGACCTCCATCGCCTTCCCGTCTTCGAAATCGTTGAGGATGTTGCCGAGACGCACGAAGTTGGCAAAGTCGGTCGAGCCGCCGGGGATGTACCCATAATCACCTGTTGTGAGGGATGGCAGCGCGGACATTAAGAGACGCTGGGGTCTGAGACGTCCCAGCTTGTAGCGCAGCCTCTTCCGCGTCCATGAGCTCTTTGAGGTACTGCGAAGAGGTCTAGCACATTAGTCATGACGTGGCGACGTGGAACCACCTGGAGCACACGACCTGCAAGCGACTCCTCGAGACCATAACGACGCGCTGTAACACGATTGGGGATGTATGAATAATAAAAATACGCACTGTTTTTCCTCCATTCCATGGCTTGCACATCAGAGGGGTGACTCCCTGGCTACCTTGGGTCTGTCTGAGTCTTGAGGGTAGAATGGAGGAGGCAGTGGTGGTCCGGTGAAAAGGGGAGCGAGGAGTGTCGGAGGGGCGGGAAAGTGGATGCCAAAAGATGCTGTAATGTAAATAATGTGTCAACCCAACCGGCAGTTCAGTGCTGTAGAAGTCTCAGTCATCGACTTGGGCAAAGGAACTTAGCAAAAAAATTCGCATCCTTTGGTCTGGTAATTTAGAAGTTGAAAGACTGTCTGGGCGGGGATTAGCGCCCACAAGGCGCCCGTTGACAGAAATTTGCTAAGGGCCTGGCGGACCACCCCTCCCTCCCTAACATGGGTATGGGCGCTTATATTTCCACAACCCCCTTGCCTAAACCAAGACTGTCTACACAATGTCAACGACGGCGGGAGAGTAAATAAGGATACGGGAGACTTACCCTCAGAACCTCGTAGAGCGGAGGTAACTGAGGGGAAAACAAACTATCGAA
>JAKELH010000313.1:0-90855 GCA_021525015.1 Lactarius pseudohatsudake | reverse complement strand
GCGCGTGTATGCGCGTGTATTTCACTATGCCGGAAATTCCGTGGCAATGTTTCGCTTGGTTCTCTTCGGTGGTCCGGTGGTGTCCTCGCTGAGTTGTCCTCGCGGGTAGCTTTTCTCCATTGTCGTTGTGTTGTATCGCAGCAGGCACTGTCAGGTTTAAGAGCGGCGGCGAACAAACATAAAGAATGTCTTGGTAGACGCAACAAAGCTAGGGCTTGTGCGCCTGTTTTTTTCTCTGTATTCGTCGCTCAGCCGTGGTCAGCGGCTGATGATCGAGAATGCTAGCTCAGCCTAACTGGATGGAGCGATCGGTGAGAGACGGATTCGATATCAGTGGTGTCCACAATCACCATTCTTTAATTGCCTGACTTATTATCTGCGCGCGCAGATATTACTACCTACGGGTACCCCACCGCCGTCGTTTGCAGACATCTCGTTACTTAGGTGACATTACTCTGGGCGATCTCATACGTGCTTCCATTCTTGCCTATTATCACGCGGGCGGCAGATATTAGCGACGAGACCATCGCACGCGAGGAACAAATAACCACCCAAGCCGTCGACCTTGCTCGGTGGATCTCATACAGTATACCGCGCCGGCCAATTGTATGATCCAGCTATCCTTGCCCCCAGCGTTCGCAGTCTTTGAGATGAGGTTAGTGGTCACCATTCGACTATAAGAGTTGAAGAAGCTGAGTCATTACGTCTTCGTATACCAAAAATCGGTCTCATCTCCAAATGTCGGACCAACGAGGCATGCGTTCGCACTCTTCGTCTCGCACACTCTTAGAATACCAGACGGCACGGCAATCAATCTCCACAAAGCCACGACACTCCCACTCTTGCCCATCATATCCCGATTTGCACATATCTCTCCCTATCACGAGAGATCCTCGACATCATCTACCGTCTTTGTCGGTTTCCCTTGGCTGCTCCGAGGGGAGTTGGGAGGGCCGTCGCTCGCCTCCTCCATTATGTATTCATATTCACCATTTTAGTACAGTTCATTCTATCTGGTGTCTCAGGGGTTACGTCGCACCTGGCGTCGCAGGTTCACACCGTCGCTCGAAACACACACTCAATCACGTTAGCTGTCTGTGCCCTTCCCGTACCCTTCAAGAACGTATTCTGCGCGGGGAGTAGCAATGGACTATCTCCGCTCAACCCTAGTGTGGATAAATCACTGTCATGGCATCCATTTCTCATCAATGAGGACATACATGGCCCTGCAGTGGACTTTGCGATCCGCAAGACAACCAACGCCACCTCCGTTGTGCTGGCGCTCGTACGTGCAAGTGACCTCACTCAACGTCATGAATTGTCAGACAAGCTCAAGGACTTTCTTCAACGTGCCTGGGCGTCAGAACTTTCCTCTGGATCTCACGTTGCCCTTGTCAAGACTGTGATCGACGAGTAAGTCAACACAGTTCGAACAAAACGCCCCTTGACAGTGTTTCAGGATGTTGCTGGAACACGATGCCATTTTCGCCAAATTGCAAGCCGATTTGCATCCGGGCTTGTTATCGAGGCTTGTGGCGTTTAATTGGGCCCACCGTTCCAAACAGGCCACTTTGGAAGCACTCGCTCTCGTTGAGGATACCACAACCGCCCACGCGCGTCGCCTTGTCATGCATGGCGATTCTGTATATCATGACCTCCGCTTCCTGGAATCCATCGCCCTGGAGATATCGGGTCTGCTGGCTGCTGAAGGCGCGGCTGTAAGGCAGAAGAAGGAGGAAATAAACTCCAAGTTGTTGACCGTTTTCGGTGGACACAGCGTGCGTTACGCATATTAGAAGGTCGAAGTGTCGATTTGCGCCGCATCAGTAATCTCTGGAGAGAGGCAATAGGCTCGCTATCCTTAGGTATTTACGCGTTCAATGGCGTGCGAAGCGACCTCACGGCTCTTAGTGAGCACCGGACTGGCTCCAAAACTGCACGATTGCATGTTCCTGCTGACAAGCAGGACAGCAACTTTAAAGGATGGGTGAGGAGAATAGAGGCCCGACGCGTCTTGATGCCGGCTCAGGTGCCTTGAAGGTGCGAATCCCCCTCCCATCCAACGCGATCTCGTCTAATACCTCTGTTCCAGATGCGTGGTTATTTGAGTACATCATACGTATATAATGTCCGAAGCTGAGCCAGCCAATGGTAGTGACTTGTAGTTCCAACTTTTGGATGGACGCGATAACATATTGGAATGTTAATAATGATGCGCAGCAAACCGACTTGGGCAAGTCGCTAAGCCGTCGGAGACCTAAAAAGGAAGAATAAGCGGTGGTTCAAACCGGAGCGCTCGGCTCAGCTCATCCAATGTTGAATTGTTGTTCAGCTATATCACCTTCGCTGCACGCTGAAAAATGACTGAATACTCTGTGAGTCCGAAGTCTGTCGACTCGAAAATACAAGTCTCGGGACTATATTATTCACCCGTTAGCTAGTGATTGTCACGGGTTCTGGTAACCCGCACGGGTCACGGGTCGGGTAGTGCCGGGTACGGGTACGGGTAAGCCTTCTCAACCCGAGGCAAACCCGTACCCGAACCACGGGTTACACGGGTTATGTGCTTTTTTCAAGGCATTTTTTTTGCTTTGGTTGAATCAATCAATCAATTTCCACGCCGCGAGAGGTTACAACTTGAAGCTTGCCTCGGGTTCCATCGCCACATCCTCGCCATCACCGCCACATCACCTCCTCCTCGCCTCACGCTTCACACGCCTTTCACCTCCTCAAACCATCCCGCCTTCTACCCGCCTCCACCCCTTCCCCACAACAAGTCCACATCATTACCACCCCATCACGGTGCACAAGACCGCTGACGCACCTCCACATCGTCTTCGTTTTCGATCCCGTAGGTGGCTGCTCAAATCGCCTTCATACTTCGTTCTATTGACGTCCATTTCAGAGAACGCATCCTCTGTTTTACTGCTATGGTTTCCTGTCTGCGGCGTAATTCAATTCGCCTCGCAAACCCGTGCTTAAGTTTCTTTTACTTGTCCGACATTAGATCTCTTTCTCACGCATTGGGGCCAGAGCCCTCCCTCGCGACTCTTCGTCGCAGACTGTTTCCTCCACCTCCGTGATGGGTCTCTTCTACGCCACCCCTTCAACGAAACCACGTTATCCCCGTGAGAATCACATTCCAGCCTCCGGTGAAACAATTCACGACGTAGTGCGAATACTTTCCGGAGTTTCGCGTCACACAAACCCTCCTCGGGAACCCGGCAGACTACCCAATGTCACGGTGTTCGATGCCGGCGAGAAAAAGTAAGTCGCCTTTGTCTTTTCTGTTCTTCCATTCAAAACTTAACTTGGGCGATCATTCAGAGAGGCTGCTCAGTCGCCCATACAGGGGGTGACTACAACGCTTCCACGGAAGCCATTCCTTCTCATGAGTTCTATGAGAACTCATATCCTGGCCCTCTCCTTCCCGGTCCATTTGCGGCCATTTGGACAAAAATCTGAAGTGGGCGAATCCTGCCGATCGCGTCCTGCGGCCGAGAGTTGCGGTTTCTTCGCCGTCCTTGACTGATTTGAACCATCTTCTCCCACAGAAAACAAGGCGACAACATGTGTGATCGTCGCTATCGAAGACATGACATACTTGCCAAACCTGCCCTCAGTTAACCCTTCAACCTCTCGGCCCTCTCCGCCAGTCTCTTGATGCCACAGTCAGACATCGGTAGTACATCTCAAAGTAAGGTCTGCGGCGACGCTTTCTGCATCCACTTACGCGTCTGCGAAGCCCCCGAACCCTGCGACCCCTGCGCCGCGCGATGCACCGTCGTTCGATACTGCAGGCGAGGGGCGTCTGCTGCAGGATATCGTGGACGAGGCGCTCGCGCAGGGTGTTTGGATCACGCGCACACGGCGGCTGCGCGGGCAGGAGTTCGTTGAGGCGCGCCCGAGCATCCGGCTCGCCGTCACTGCGGCGCTGTCGCGCAAGGATTGCGACCACCCCACAAAACCAAAAAGCTAAGTACCGGTCCATTCAAGTTTACGCGCTGACACTCGTCGTCGACGAAGACGACCACGGCGTGGCAACAACGCAAAGACGATCAAGACTGCGGCGGTGCCGCGAAGACGATCAAGAACCACGGCGGCAACGACGACGAAGACAATCAAGACGACCACGGCGGCACGACGACGACGTGAAGACGATCACGGCGGCGGCGATGACGGCGAAGTCAATCAAGTCGGCGATAGCGACGCGAGACGATCAAGAGCCACGGCGGCGGCGGCGACGATGCGAAGTCAATCAAGATGGCGGAGGCGACTGAAGACGACCACGGCGGCGGCGACGATGGCGACGATCAAGACGGCGGCGGCGTGGGTGATAGCGGTAGTGACGAAGGCGGTGGCCGGGAGGGTGATGTAGATGGCATTGGTTACTAGTTATACAGTATTTTACTTGTGTACCCGTACCCGTAGTGCAGTAATACAAAACCCTTGACAAACCCATCAACCCAAGAACCCGTACCGAACCCGTCAAAACCCGTACCCGCGAGGACGGGTACGGGTTTTCTCGGGTACGGGTACGGGTAGCCCTTTTCAACCCGAGGGTTACCCGGGCCAATCACTACCGTTAGCTACAGATACACCAGTTCCTCGATGTGTTGAAGCAATCGTCGCAGCCGAGGATGAAGAGGAAACGGACGAGGGAGAGATTCTCAGTAAGTCACACACGTCGTTCATTCATGATAATCTACGTAATTTTATAGGTGGGCTCTTCGATGACGAGGAGATGTCGAACGATGAGGCAGATGTCGTCTCACGTGCTGGCCTTTCCGACATAGAAACTCTATAAAGGACCTCCAAGATGAGGCAACGAGAATTGTGGCAACAGCTAGGAACAATACGCGGTCCTCATACACAACATTTGAAGACATTCCCCTGCCATTTCGAGTGCCGCGCTCGACCGATCCTAGTATATGGTCCGTCCGGGTGAAGGTTGGTATTTTGCATATCTGTAAACAGATACTGACGCCTGATGGACAGCTTGGTCGAGAAACCGATGTCGTATTCCAGATTTGCCGTCGATGTCTTGCGCCGAGTGAAATCCACCCGCCAGCCATTGCGTCAGCCTTTGCTCTGTCCTCTATACCGGGATATGTGTTTATTGAGGCGTTTGACGTCAGAGAAGTTCGTCATGTGGTGAAAGGCTTGGTTATTATCCGCGACAAGCAACCACAGTTCATTGCGCCAACAGAATACGTTGGAATACTCTCCCACCGGCACAATCGGTCCGCTGGGATGGAGGTTGGACAATGGGTGCGCTGTATAGCCGGTCGATATCGCGACGATGTTGGGTATCTCTACGAATCAGATATCTCAATCCAGGGGGATGTCGTTGTGATATTCGTGCCCCGAATCCCTCAATCGGGAGGCAAGCGGAAGAGAGGTGGTCGGCCAGCCCCACAGGTATGGACCATTGCAGAGCTCGCACAGCAATATGGCCAGAGGAAAGTAAAAGTTCTTGGTCCCGACAAGTTCGCCTTTAGAGGGAGCGTGTACGAGGACGGGCTCGTGATGGAGCACATTCCATCGTCCTATCTTCGTGTCTTGGGATATTCTCCTCAAAACATTACGCCGTTCGTTGCAGTCGGCGATGGTCCGATCTCATCCGCCCTTCTACCCATGTCTCAAGCGTTTCGTGCAGGATTCGACTCAAGTCGGCGATAGGATGCTGGTGGTGTCCGGAGAATACGCTGGCATTATCGGCCGCACCAAAAGAATCCAAGATAATGTTGCGGACGTGGTTACTCAAAGTCCTGAGCAACACTCCGGACTGATCATTCGCGTCGCTTTGCGCGACCTAATTCCCTATTTTCTCCCAGGTGATAACGTCAAGAACCGCTGGTCAAACTCCTTTGGTATGGTGGTCGCCATTGACCACGTCGAACAGAAAGTAACCTTTCTGGACAGGGAAGCCAACGCAGAGGTGCGCCCACCTTCTCCTATCCTCTTCCATTTCCCCTGATTGATTTCTGGACTACATAGATCGATACGCCGACACTCAGCATCCAGTTCTTTAGTTCTCCCCTTCGCTTTTTCCGTTTCACTCAGGGTCTCTATGTCGAATTCCCTGGGAAAGGCGGTGCGACGCACCGGGGTCGCATATTACAAGTACCAGACGGCAGCATCGCCCAAGTCATTGACGAAGTAAGCGGGGAACATGTAAGTCTAGGTTCATGTCGCCAACGACGAACTCATGACAGGTTCAGATCAATATCAACGTAGACGACATAACGGTATCAGGGGTCCAAGCCGCTGCTCTGCATAGGTCCGAGCACCGTCGCATTTGGGAGGGGAAGCGAGTAATGATCACGAAAGGCTCCCTCAAGGGGTATCACGGTCTCGTCAAGGCTGAAGATCCAAATGGTGTTGATATTGAGTTGGACGCGAAGGTGGCGTCGCACGGTCTCGCAAAGCAACACTTTCAGTATGGTGAATTTCAAGTGGAGTGCGTAATGTGTTGCTCGCGAATGCTCCTTGCATCTCACAAACCTTTCTGACAGACCTATTTCGATGCCAGTAGCATCACCGAGTCGTCTGAATCGTACACCCCCTCCAGAAGATGTGCCCCGTGCCATCACACCAGAATCAGAAGAACCCGAAGAGAACACAGCATACTCTCGGTCCTGGCCTCAAGGACTGGGTGAGTCATTAGTCACCACTCGAGTGTTTTTGTGTGCTTATCCCCGAGTAAGTCCGGACACACTGGCTCTTTGCAGAAGAAATCCAGGGAGTGCTAAGGGAGGAATGTATTCCATTCCATGTCCAGGGAATTCCAGCGCTGTCTCCACACATTGGTTTGAATGGACGCACAGCAAAGACGGTACCTCTGGTAAACCAGAAGATTCTACCAAAACCGAACGAAGTCGTCGTGTCTGTGGTCCAGAGGAGAAAACCGATACAAATTTCCATAGACCCATCAAACCTCGTACCTTGGACACCATCTGAAGGGAATAAGGTTGTCATTATCGGACGCCGTTGCACCGGACAAGTGGGGAAACTGCTCAAGCTGGAACATGAGTGCTGCATCATCGAGCTTGAGTCTTCTGGAGAAAGAACATCATTTATGGTCGAGGACGTTGCGAATGTACTGAAAATATGATTTGCATACGTAAAGTCAATTACCCGTAATAGCGTCTGGAGACTCATTTCCATACTGTAGTTAACTTATTGACCGATGGCCCGACGAGGTGATCCGGTTCTCCGATCTCTATCGGCCGTGTAGCAGGCAGGTGCTTCTCCGTCGATTGCATAAGCATACCTTCCTTTACAGTAGTGAGTGCGCGTGCGTACAAAATTTCTGCGAGTATGTACAGTGATTAATGAACATTCCGTAGGGATTGAAATGTTGTAGCCCAACCAATGTCTGCTTTCCTTTCTCAAGGACGTCATCTCAACGTCCTAGGAGGAGGCGGTGTCTCCGACAGTGAGTAGCGGTGGCGGTTACTGAGCCTTGCTCTTTCAGGGACGGCCCTCAGACGCGGATCAGGCATTCGGCTCGTTCACAGAACAAAGTTCCAACGGATTCGTGCTGTAATTCGGGTGTACCCAGGTGTACCGGAAGGTGTGCGGGTCTGTTCAAGGCTATTGCCCACTTTGTCGTTCATTACTCATGTCTCTATCCAGGAAAGCTGAGGCGAAGGGCAGCTGGACTTTTCCAATCCTGCAACTTTGCCGCTTACACCGTGCCTTGTATATTTCAGCACACGCGGCGCTACGGAAATTTCAGTCGTTCGAAAGTCGTGTTGCCTCGTCCGTTGCAACCTACGCCCATCTTGACACCTCCCTTTCATCTTTTCATCTCGCTCCATTCGTCGATCACCCGGTTATGCCACCGCATTGGTCTCGCTTTATACTCCCTGACCCTTTTATTTTAGTGCGCGTGCCTTCGCCGTCGGCATCGGCCTCTTCTCTTTGTCTGTTCGCTTCACCACCCGTAACTTACCATTCCTGTTCCGTCTCATTTTTTCCTGCGTTCCGTATCGCCTCAGGATGTTCCTACGTTCTTTCTGTCTCGATTCCCTCTACCCTTTCACCTCGCTCATGAGTACAGGGATCCCTGTAATTATGCCTTCCTCGCTTAATTCACTCAGCACCGTGTCGCTATGAGCGCTAATATTGACATACCCTCGTTGGCAACCCACTATTTTCCTAATACCTCAGTTAAGTCCGCCCTTTGTCCGGGCTTACCGACTTGCATATGCTCTTTTTATTGTTTTCATAGTCCGACCTTTTGTCTGATTGGGAAGTCATCTGGTGCTGTTGTCTTTGGCATTTTGCGTTTTATTGTCAACGAATTTAATAAATGGCGAGGCGTCGGTATACCAAGTTGACTTGGTAGACATACTGACGACAAAGTTCATCTCGGCAGTCAAACACCTAATGTCTCCCTAGTCTCTAAATCCTCGCTAGATACATTCCTTACTATACGTTCCATGTACTTACAACTCAGACAAGAGACGTCTCTCGCATTTTAGGTCTCAAAGGGTTCAATGCAGCCCATAGTTTGCGTTCCCTAGCGATCAGAGACAGTTTAGGGTATCAACGTAGACCCTAAGCACCTATACATTATACGCAGTCATAATCAGTGAAAGTTTGCTCGCATGGCGTCATGAAGGCCAGCAGTGGTACGGGAGGTAGGGCCTTGGGTAGGGCACGCGAATAGGGTCAGTGATAATTTGATAAATATAGTGAGAAGTCGATCCGCAGCCTGACGATATGATATTTTGAGAACAGGAAAGGTGACGATACATTCCAACAAGACTTAAATACATGAGTGAGTGGAAGACCAGACCAGAGCCATGGGTTATCGCCCTATCGCAATCTATCGGCACGTGATTGGCGACGAACGGCCGTGTAGTGGGTGGGTTTATTGGCTACTCGGTAAACTCCGAGAACGCTTTCCTCTTGCATGAGATCTTGTACATGTTTTTTCAAAATTGCTTACACGTAGATTACCCATACACGGCCGTGTAAGTCTCAGCCTTTAACTAGGGACTATTAAAAATCCTGGGAAATGAGCGAAGGTCAGCGAGCTCATCTTCCATTCAGGTAATATTACTGACTCTGTTCAACGGCTTCATTACCATGATTTTATAGTCCCAGTCTCGGTAGATGGCATGGTAAATTTTCCGACTTCCCGGCACTGATCGTCACTTCCTTCTGCGTCTCTGATGACCATAAACTTGCACCAAATTCCGGGTAACGTGTGAAGGGATTTGGTAGAGATATCGTAGGCGCGAGATAGCGGTGAACCGCTAGCAATATATGTGATGTACTGTCCTGTCTCACCAGGAAGATCGCGCGGATTACTCCCGGTACCAAGGCAGAGACATCGCCTACTTCGTGAAAGAAAATGACGCCATGACTTTCCGACGTTCGGTGAGTGGCGAATTCATGTTCGTTGATTGTCACCCTGTCCTGAAAGTCTGCTTGCTCTGGACAGTGAAAAAACCCTAACTCGCGTTGCAGGTCCTTCTCACTCTTCTTCATCGCGTCTCGAATGGCCTCATCTAGTGGCCTTGATTTTGCTATGGCTTTTTTTGGTTTTGAAGAGGGTTTATCTGTGGAGTCTTCGTCTCAGATACTGGGCGCGTCTCAGGTATGTACCTACCCCTTTGTCCGGTGTTGAATGATCGTTCCGTAATCGCGACGCTATCCTTCCACCCATCTAGACTACTCAAACGCTGAATGACCGCGTGCATGGTTGACTTGGCGCAGAACGCTGCAAACATTGTCTTCTCCATTTGTCCTTTGTTTCCGTAAGGGTTACGACAACAACAGGAAAGGGACATCGCTCACCCAGTTTATTGTTCGTGCTCGAGCGCTGCAGGTCGCCTATGACCCTTTCGAATGGGAACATCCACCAGCCCCGAACAGGGCCATATAGACGAAGATAATTGCCGATGAGCAGGGCGTTGACGTGGTTGGGGCGGAAACGCTTGTTTGGATGGAGGTCCTTCAACGTTTTGAGGTAATTCTTCATAGTATTTGTGTACTTTTCGATGTGCATTGTCGACGTACGGTGGGAGGTCGCCCAACGAATCGCAGTGGCGAGCAGGAAGGTACTGTGCACCAGCTTTGCTCTGTGCTCATCCGTCCGTCTCCCTGACGCAATTCGCTGTGTCTCGATGCGAAGCAGAGACACTGGTATATCAAACTCGAAGCACGATCTCCACTCATCAGCCTTCAGTTTACCATGGGACACTTGGCCTAAATCGGCTGGAGGGGCGGCGTGCCATCGAGGGCGAACAGTAGCCGCTATGTCGTCCCGAATTACCTTCAAATCGTCTTGAGAAATGCCCATCGCTAGCAGTGTCTTGAAAGCCGACCCTTCTTGGACAATTTCCTGTATGATTCCCTCACCGATGATGTCCGAGGCAGAAGACGTCTTCTCTCTTGAAAGGGACACCTAATTACTCGTCCAAGCGAGTTCATCTGGCAAGGTGAGAGTATTTGCGTACCTTCAACAACTCTATTAGATCCCCCTTTTTCGGCCTTTTGGGTTGCCCGACGCTGATCCCCCTTTCTTCGCAGAGGATCCTCAGCACATCAACCGTCAGTGTTCTCAGATCAAGCGATTCTGGGCTTGCATCTGATAGCATCGCTTTTGCATTTTCCACTTGCCTGAGCGTTTCTGTGGCCTTTTCATTCCGAGACCCTGCCGAGTCCATTCCGAGCACCGTTCGAGCATGGTACTGCAGTAAGCCGAGGAACAAGTTGTGCATGCCGTCAACTGGCACCATGGTCGTCGGGTCCCAGTATTCTAGTTCCATCAGGACTGAGTGACGTACGCCCGTTTTGCTGTATAGTCGCTTGCGCTCCTTCCCTGACGTTGCGCTCCGCCATTTCTGGGCATCTTCTTGGACCCTTTGGAATGTGCGTACTTTCCAGGCGTCGAAATCATTTTTTGCGGCATTTTTATCGATGTAATTTGCGGTGCCCATAATTTTCCGTGCCATCGGAAAGTCGTTTACTGAGAGAGCGATTGCCGATCGTACAAGTCGACCGTGAGGGTGTTCGTGCGTCTTATAGATTGCTCCGTGTGTCCAGGATTCCTTCATGACCTCGACTAGAGGGCGTAAGAAGTGGTCAATTTCCACTCCTGAAGGCTCACGGGGCCCAGGAATGACGCCGACGAGGCACAGGTTCTCGATTTTGTGCCGCATATCTGGCGGCAATAGGAGGCAAGACATGACGATAGACCCCACTGAGGCAACTTTTCCAGCGATCTTGTTGTGATACGGGTTGAAGAAATCTACAGAGAGGCACCACAGAAGCCGAAGTTCTTTGTGCTGTCCACCAGAGAGGAAAGGCACGCCGTCCGGACCTTTGATTTCCCTGACGCCGTCCGCGGTGAGTATATCCTCGATACTGTCCTCGCGAACCCGTTCTCCCGACCGTTGAATAGCGGCCTCCACTCCCGGTCTGGAGAGTAGGCGTCCCACGAAGTCATGGAAGTCTTGCATCACGAATGGGCGTTTGGGTACGCCGATGCTCTTCCCGTGTGGTGTTGATCCTAATTTGAGCAGGTCACAACCACCCCGAACTTGACATGGCCCGCTGGTGCATTCATACGGATACGTGGGGATTCCATCTTCATCTTGAGGAAGATATAAAGAGCTACATGCCGGACAGCATGCGTAAGTGACGGTTTTCGGGGCTCCAAGCATTTTCCGAGCAACTCTGATGTCGGTTGGAAAGATCCGAAGGAATTCTTCATCAGCAAGTGACAAGTTGCCCATAGCTTTTGCGAAATCATCCTTCAACGACTTCAGCCTGAAGTTGCTTGAGTGCTGAGTTGAGTGGTCCAGACTGTCCTGGACAAGCACTTGAAATAAACTTCGTTGTAAAAGGGAGTTGCAACCTTCCAAGGAGCGGATAAAGTCCTTGTCTGCTTTTAACGTCAGTATGATGTATCGCATCTTCATGGTCGAGATCCTCACCCGGTTTTTCGACGTCAATTACTAGTTTACACATGTTGGGACTAGCTGGTGTGGTGAGTCCACGCCTCAACCGTTTCACGTCCTCGATGCCCTCCCGTAATTGCAGCGTCATTTTTTTTTCGTGCGCATCGCTTTTGAACCGTCACTGCACCAGAGAACTGTGAGGTTAGCCAATGTGGCTTCCATTTCCATGTGGTGTGTCTTAATCTCGTCAACCAGAGATTTAGTCGGCGGTGATGTTATAGGTCGACTCATCAGTGCCTTCGTGGCTCTTATCTGTGCCGTGACTCTTTGCTCCAGCTCGACTAGGGACTGCAACGTGGAGACACTAGTTTGATAGTTCCTGGTATGCCCCTCGCGTGATTCTACTTGGCACGTGTCCCCTGACGCGTTGATCTGAGTGGATAATATAGGAATCGCGCCTTGAAGTTCAGGTTCTGGACGGTCTTGAACGCTGTTCCCGTTGTGCTGGAACAAGATTCACCAGCGATAGCGGGTGAAGTCAAAGTAACGACATACCTCGGTGCCCCTGTGATACGCTTGTGATTTGTCAAACCTCTCATGACGCTTTCTAGTCTTATCGTCAACAAGTTGGCCGTTACAGTTGAAGTACGTGCAATAGCAAGAAGGCATGACGGTGGTCCTTTCAGTTTATCTCCATTGCTCGCACGTTAGGTTTTTCTCTCCATCCAACGTCGTCATAGCGCCAATAGACTTATTTTTTCTGTTGTCTTCGTCAACAAAGGATTCGTAGCTAGGGATCGCCCATTGATGGACTACAAAGCTGGCCATCTTATCCGCTTGCACATAGGTTTTAACTGCCCCGGGCATTATCACAGCGTCTTTATATTTTTTTCGACGTCCCTTAACATGCGCCGTTGCAGAACTCTTATTGGTTTGTCCTGGCCTTGTTTTTGTTGTTTTGCGGACAATCACTTGACAGATACAATACCATCGCGATCGGAGTTCCGCCCAATGCTATTGTCCCCCCCTCCCCCCGAACGGTACCGTGCTTCGCTACTCTTTCTCCTTGTTCTTGGTGATTTATTGATATCCTTCACACGAATCACACCCAACAACCGCCCACTCAGCGCCTATTCCAGAGACTTTAAATGCCACGACCTATGGACTCACTCACATAATGCCTTGCGCACGTTCCCCTCGCCGCTTCCTCCCTCACTACCCTCCTGGTTCTTTGCAATGTCGTTTCAGCTCGGAGCTGGTTTCTCCGCTCCCTCATGCCATGAAGCTTGTGTTCGCCAAGTTGGATAATGGCCCCGCAGATGGGACGTTAGGATCTCCACCTCCGTCGCCACTTACACCGATTGCGCTCATACCAAAGCCTTCGGGGGTAGTCGGCCGTGTCGACCGTGGGGGGTACACGTTGAGAGACGTCCTCGAACAAGAGCACGGGTGGGAAGATGGCCTTTACTACAAAATCAGGGTATAATCTACTTGTTCGTAACACAGTTATCACGCTCACATTGTTCTTAGGAAAGAGTACGTTGCTTGGCTGACGAATATTTGGAAACGTCCCTGCCCTATTCTGCTCAAGCAGAACAACCTAATAGACTTGCTCTTGTCTGCGAAACGGTGCGATATTAATTTTTCTCCGGCCATGTGGACGTGCAATCAATCGCAGTACATAGGCCTCTAAAGAATATCCTATCCTCCTCGAGTACGAAGGAAACTGGGTCGTACATGACTATCTACGTATCTACTTGAAAAATAGCTCACAAAAAGCTAGGAAAGAGCAACAGCATAAGGATAATGAACTGGAAACTGCCGCCAAGGGCAAAGCTAGAGGTGTGTGTGCTCCTGGATCTTCAGTAGCGTTATTCTCACTGTAGACTCAAGTAGCCAATTGACCGTCTAGAGTCCCAGCTGCGCACCAGTTTGATGGTAAGCGCTGCGATATAGGCTTCTCCCAGTCGATTTTCCTTTTTGTCGAATCCTGATGTGGTCATGTTCGACATACGAGCACCTGCAAACGATAGTCGTGTTATAGCTGTTTGATGTGTGCGTATGTCGCCGCCGGCCCAGATATAACATGGCGCCTGACTCGGCCGACTCTCGGTGCACCTCTGTGTCCGTGACAAAGACGTCAAAAGCAATACCATACTATTGCTCTCCTGGTTTGCTCAGTGAGGTTGGAATCGTAACGCCGTATTTGAATTGGTCGGGGGTTTCCCTCGGTTGGCTTCGCCACTCACCTGAGTGCGCAAGGTGCCGTCGGCGTAGCTGCCGCGAAAGCGCAGACAGCTAATGCTCGGGATTGCTCGCGGTGAGCGTGGAGTGCAACTTCAATGGCTCGGAGGTTTCGTTCGATTGCTTCGCCCGCTCGCCCCAGTGCACAAGACGAGGTTGGTGTAAATGTCGCGAAAGTACCGACATCCAACGTTCAGACGATGTTCACAACGCACCGTGAGTTCCCATCGAAGATACGCAATCGATTTCAGGTTGCTTTAGTGCTATGTACATTCCCCCTCTGCCACTCAGACCTGCTCAGCGCCCTCTCCAGGGGCCGCCACTACATTGTGAGGTAGCGCGAGTCGCAGCGGCAGCGATTGGTTGAAAACGTCGCCTGAACGAGTCGTGATATTGAGGCGCACGGTGAGAGTCGCTTCTACCCGCCATCCCATCCTTCTCATCTAAGGAAGGTAAGCAACGGTTAATGGCGCAAGGGAGGCGACTCACCAGGTTTTCCAAAGGTCCAATGACCCTCCTTCTAACCCAGTCCCAGGCGAGCCGAAAGAGCGAACAAGCGATTTGTATCAAGATCTTGGCCTGGTAAGCAAGTCGCCTGTTGGAAAGGGTATGAGTCACTCACCATTTGGAGACTAGTGTTGGAAGGGCGGGGGTGTAAGACAGGCGTCGACGCGTGAGGAGAACGAGCGCCGGCGTTGACGTGTGCGGGAGAACGAGCGCCCGGGGGGCCCTTGAACCGCTACCGTGGTTTTGCCTACACCCAGATGGTTCGAAGACGAGCTCTGGAGAGGGCATTGCGCTTACGCCTCCTGCGCATTTTTTTTTCTTCTCATCTATTACCGTCATAATATATTGATATCAATCTCCAACTGCGGACTGTTATAATAGACTACTTGAGTTAAGTCTTCCCTGGGTACGACGGAGACACCGCACGCACGCCCACTCTGTAACCCTCAAACCCGCACACCCCACCCCACCACACTTTCAACATCTATCTTGCCCGCCAACGAATCCACTTTAAGATGTAGGATTCGGATGTGCACCCAACCCACGAAGACACGACTTACGTGGCGACGCACGTGCCAACCTCAACGGGAAGCCATACCCTTCTGGGGGTAGGGAGGGACTTAGACGAACGAGTGGGAGGTGGGGGCGGCGGAGCGTAGGACTTGGCAATACTATGGGATAACTGTGATATAACCGGGATATATCTATATCCCGATGCTGTGGCGACGCGCGTGCCAACATCAACGCTGGACGGGAAGTCGTGCTCAAGGTCGTGCCATTCCCTTCTGGGGGCTTAGATGAATGAGTGGGAGGTGGGAGCGACGGAGCATAGGACTTGGCAATGAGATGTAACTGGGATATAACCGGGATATAGATATATCCTTATCTCCATTATCGGGCCGATAGATCACTATCGGCCGATTTATCGCGAGTGTATAAGTTGACCATTCTTATTCTAAATTTGCAGCTGGATTTGTAGACGCTATTTACATCTCATTTTATTTAATATAAGTGGATAACTTTGCAAACTCCGTTGTGTTGAACTAATTAAAGCTCGTTAAGACCAAAATAATAGAGCGAGGTATGTCTATATAATGCACCCGATTATTCGCGTCGGCTGATATAACAATTAAGTTTAGATACATTCGGAAATAATCAGAGCTCTGTTAAGCAAGCGACTAAGATCTAATTGTTCGAGTGTTTTTATTTATAATTGTCTGACACATAAGGAGAGGTCTACAAATTATTCTATTGTCTCAATATAATGTACGATAGCAATCAAGTCAACTTAGTGGCCAATATATTGGACATTAATCGATCCCTTAGTTGACTATAAGCAGACTCCGCTTACCCGCTCCTGCCCGCCGTGAGGGATTAGGATTACTATTTGCGTCCGCGACCACGTTCCTTTTGTCGCCTGGTGACACCGACTTTGGCAACACCCTTTGCATTCCGAAAGCGATACTATGAGTCCTCCCACTGACAGCTTACATCGTCGGCATTCATCGATTCCGAAGGGCCTCCCCAGTTTGGAGTGGTTTCGGCCAGAGCTATTGAAGCACCTTGACGATGAGGGTGTCGATGTGGCACTCGAGTCTATACAACGGTTCGTCCAACCAGACACGCTTAGTTTCGTCCTCGAAGTGGCTTTAGAGCTACGAGGATGTACGGAGTTACTCCTATCTTGTGAGCCAACCACTTACTCCAGCGCAACGTTTTTGACTGTACCCGCCTGTCGCCCTTTGTTAGCTTTGTCCCAAGATAGATTTACCTTCGTACTGAATTGGGTCGACGACGTATTTCCAGACGACCTAGACAGTTATTTTCCAAATTCCATTTGCTCTAGGCTCCTCTCAACCGTCTCCGTGTCCCTCCTCTTCCTCCAGCCCCCAAACGAGGACGACCTGCTGCGAGACTTGAACGCATCTCACCAATATGTAGTACTTTCTAACCCCGTGCTCCAGGCTCTTGTTACTATCATTCAGTCGCCGCCTCCAGAAGTTGAAGGAGGCTCATCTGAAGAAGAAGCGTTCCCAATGATGAAACGGAAGAAAACCTCCCAGAAAGCTCAAAAATACGCGAGAAGGGGCCGGCAGATGACGAAGCCAGTTGACTCGACACCGTTCCGGGCTCTCCACCTCGAGGTACCTACGTCTCATGGTGAAGCGAAGGAGATGGCGCTGGAGATCTTAAGCAAACAAAAGAGTGTACTTATGGTGATTGTTGCCATACGACACTCCTTTCCCCTAGACCGACCCGCCTTTTCCCCCAGTCCCACCTATATCTCTTCCGTCTCGAGTCACTTTCTGAGATACTGAAGAGAAACTATATTCCACCCGCGGTCGTGGAAACCGTTGTCGAAGACAATGGCGCACTAGCTGACCGGTCGGACCAAGATACCGAGATACTTGAAGAGGTTCCTGCTGCTTATCCTCAGGTTCAACCGATGAAAGCGGCATTGTATTTTGACAGCGTCGAAGGATTTGGTCAGTGGCGAATTTTGATTTCGGGAAGAGCAGACAGAAACCTTCGCGAAATGAGGAAGAAAGACACGAATCTTTTTCACATCACGCTTAAAAAGATCAAGTAACTATCTATTCGTATTCCTCCGCTCTCTGCCTGTTGCCTGACACCAAGGACCGCACAGAGAATTGTCGAATGGCCATTTCTCGGATGACAACCATAAGCGGTTGACGGGTACAAATATTTCTGTTCCAATCTACGAAGCGAAGATGACGCGCGATTCGCGACTTGTGGTATGTATTGTGCTACTTGATAGGCCCTCATATCCTCACCGAGATACAGTACCAAGTCGATTGCGTACCAGATTTCACTAGTCAGGTGAAGCACAAGGCTCGGCTTTGGTGTTGGGTCGCTTACTCGACAACCTTAGGTTGAATTTCAAGGTACGATCCGCCAAATCAGCTACTGCAAATCTGTCCACTAAATTCCGTGTAGCTATCAAGGTATTTGGCATATACACGCACGCGCAACTGGACAAACGCCTTTGGGATTCCATGGGCCATCAGCTCTCGCGAAACGGCAAGGAATATCAAAAACGGTACGTGTTCCTTACAGAGGACCTTACACGACACAGCTAAGCTGCGGTAGTTGCACGTTCCGTGCTGAGCCCATACACAAAGGCGACAAAGTTGTGCCACCTGCTTCCTTCCCCGCAGCGCCACCTCCTGACCAGAGGATGATCCCTGACGGACTTCCCACTGTCAGTGACGAAGTTTTAGGAGAGGTTTGTCTGCATATAGTACCTTCCGACAATTTGCTGATTTCCTCTGCTAAGCTCCATGCGTTACTTGTGTTAGCTCACTGCTTTAGAAGATGATTGTGGACTTACTGACCCATGTTTATAGGCTTGAGAAATTCGTCGCATTCTCCCAGGTAAGACCTCTGCAGTACCTCGTAGGCTAGACATGGATGCTTACTCACGCCACTCCAGGCGCTGCTCACGAGTATGTTTCTTTCTTTCAGTCAAAAAACTATGGCACAGATCTTGAGCAGGTATCCTCGCGGATCAAGAGGCCATTCATGTCTTTCAAGTGTCGTAGGTCTTGTCTTTAGTCCGCAAGTATGTTAGTGTGTGACACTGTATCCATCTTCCAGCCCCCATGAACAAGAGATCATCGAGAACGCCCACTCGTGCTTCGTTCAGGGACGTAGTGGCACAGGGTACGAATCAGGGATTCCTCACAATAAGCTCTGACAGGATGTTTTAGGAAGACTACGACGATGCTCTTCAAAATGTTGGGTATGGAGAACTCTTGGCAGCAAAACCGCGAGCTCAGACCTAATCGCCCGCGGCAACTTTTTGTCACCCAGTCGAGAATGCTCGCCGATAAGGTCGAAGAGTATTTTATAAAGCTTCTTCAATCGCTCGTGCTTGCGTCAAAAACTGAGGGCGGAATTTCTGACTTGCTCGAAAGGCAGAAGAACAAAGAAGAAGCGGGGTTGGTGGACCAAGACGAGGCCGTAAATTGGCGTGAAGATCTCCCTCAGAGATTCAGTGACCTTCAGGACACCCATTTCCCAATGTTTATCACATTCGACAAGGTAAGATGTCCCTCTCCTTATATTATTTAGTTAACGTCTATATCCTCAGTTGTCTGCGATGATCGAGGCGGACATGAGTCATCCTCCTGGGATTGTAACAGAGGATGAACTCGGGGCAAGTCAGCAAGCGGAGTCTAGCGAGTACATGCTCCAGAGACGGAAGTCCTTCATATCTTTCGACGTTTTCCGAGAGGAATACTGGGCGCACTTTCCTCAGTCTCTCACCAAGGGCATAGGTTCGTTTCCTTACCTGCCTTCGCCAATCCCTGTGATTCCGATGTCTTGCAGACACCTCGCTTGTATTTAGTGAATTCATGGGTAAATTCGCCTGCGTCACTTCCAACGTTATTTCCGATTTCGACGCTCTCTCTCTCTAGGCGTCATCAAGGGTTCTGAGATGACACTGGATTCGGAGACTCATTTCCTCGACTATGAAACTTATGTGAACCTTAGCGCTCGAACACAGGCTACGTTTGCAAGCAGGCGCAAGGACATCTACATTCTCTTCGAGGCTTATCTAAAGATGAAGCGCAACCGCAGGGAATATGACGCCGCAGATCGGTTGGTTCTGGTGTCTTCTCGACAAGCTTCCCAAACCTTGACGATGTGGTTCACAGAACGCATGCGATTCTCCGTAGTATGACGCAGGATGGCATGAAGGGCCAGAAGATTGATTTCCTGTTCGCGCCTCTCTTAATTTTCTCGATCCGCAACTCAGAAATCTCGAAATAGATATGTCGACGAGGTCCAGGACAACTTACTGATTGATGCAAAACGTAGGCATGATTCGATCTCAACCCAGATAGAGAGCGTTCAATCTCCGCACAGTCCTCAGAGCCATCTGCTGCAACCCAGACGGTCAGTTTTGGGCAGGAGATACGGCCCAGACGATCTCCGTTGGCAGTTCTTTCCGTTTTAACGATCTGAAAGCGTTTTTGCATCGGAATGAGGTAAGCCACCTCTGTTATTGTCGACTCGAAATTTACGAGCATTGATCGGATATTCTAGGAGCGTATGAAGCAGCAATTTGTTCAGATGGCCTCGCCCCGTCAGCCTAGGTCATTTCAACTCGTTACTAACTTCCGCTCGCACGGCGGGATAGTGAGCTGCGCGCACTCGGTCATAGTACTCGTCACCAAATTCTGGCCGTATGCAATTGATATATTACCCGAGGAGCATAACTCAAAATTCGAAATCTCGAAGCTAGCGCTAATCGACTTCGCACACCATAACAAGAAGCTGATCAGACCACCCCTCAAGCTAAAGGAAGAGACAATAGAAGCGTCCAAAAGCGCCAAATACCTTGGGGTAATCCTCGACCAGCACCTAAACTGGAAGGAACAGGAGGCGAACGCAATAAAGAAGGGAGCGAACTGGGCAGCGCAGATAAGAAGGGTGGTGAGAATCGACTGGGGATTAACTCCAAAGCACGCCAAGAAGATCTACACTAGCGTAGCGATTCCCAGAACGCTCTACGGGGTAGACGTCTGGTGCCCCCCTCCCACCGAGGGAGCAAACGGAAGACACCTAACCAAAGGCAGACGCATAATAAGCCGGCTCACAGCCACCCAGAGGACGGGAGCGTTAGCGATAGTCGGAGGGCTAAGAACTTCGCCAACTGACTCCCTATGCGCACACGCTAACATACTCCCTATGCACCTAGAAATAGACAAGTACTGCAGTCGAGCAGCACTGCGCCTTGCCACCCTCCCAGCCAACCATCCGCTCACAAAGCCATACAGCAGATGCTCCAAGCGTCCCACCAAACGGCACAAAGCCCCGCTACATCACCTAGCGGACGGGTATGGATCAAACCCAGCGGACTACGAGACAATCTCGGCAATCGGGAGGAATCCGGCGCTGATGGGAAAGCGCCCATTTAAGGCAGACGTCCCCAAAGACAAAGAAAGATCGAAGGAGGAGGACGCAAGAGCCCCAGAGCACGTAAAGATCTACACAGACGGATCGTCGCACGGAGGGAAAGTAGGAGCAGCGGCAATATTAAAGCAGGGCAACAGAACGCTAAGCAAACTACACTACCACCTCGGTTCAGCTGACAAACACACCGTCTTCGAAGCAGAACTAGTGGGCATACTGCTCGGACTGCAGCTAATCAAAGCGAGCAAAAAATGCAACAGAACGTTCGCCATCGGAATAGACAACCAGGCGGCAATAAAGGCGCTTTCGTCAAAGCTCAATAAACCTGGTCACTACATTGCAGCGGAAGCACTGAACACGGCGGCGAAGCTCAGAAAGACAAGCGGCAAGAAATTTGGGCTAACGCTCAGATGGACCGCGGGACATTCAGGAATCGCAGGAAACGAAGAAGTAGACGAGGAGGCAAAGAAAGCGGCGGAAGGAACGTCATCCCCAGTATCTCACCTCCCGACGCTGCTGAAAAGGGATCTCAAAGCAAGCAGATCCGCAGGAAAGCAATCCCTACACGCGAAGAGGAAGACCAGATGGAAGAAAGAATGGGAAGCGTCGCCCAGATACATCAAGTCTAAGCACATTGACTCTTCTTTGCCCTCACGAAAATTCATAGAGCTAATAAGTAACAAGGAACTGTCCAGGGCGGCGGCAAGCAAGATGTTCCAGCTCCGTACGGGGCACATCCCGCTAAACGCCTACTTACACAGATTCAAGAGGAAAGAAAACGCGCAATGTCCAGCATGCGGAGCATGCAAGGAAACGCCACAACACTTCTTACTGGAATGCCCGGCGTACGCTTACGAGAGAGGAAGACTGAAGCCGAAGAGAGGGAGCAGGGAGAAAAAATTCGCAGAAATACTCTCAAAAGGAGATGGAGTACTGACGCTCGCAAGATACATACAAGACACGGGAAGATTCAAACAGGAAGATGCACAACACCCCCAACAACCTCAAAACCCTCAAAATCCGCAAACCTAAAGCCAAAGCCGCCCACAAGGCGGACAAGTGCTTCCAAGAATTCCGTATCGCACCCCACAATCCGCCAGGCCCCTAAAAAGGCCGCATCAAGTCATGAAGAGCTAACGGCCGATGAAGCACACGCAGACCCGAGGGAGACCCATCACAGGACTCAAGCAGAAACGCGCTGCACACACGCGCGCAGCACAAGACCAAGCCCTCAAATCTGCCCCTTCACTCTGGCGTTACACACGCCCCGGTATGCTCGACACTTGACGAATTGCAAAGCCGCTCCTATCGAGGAGCGGGGAGGTGTTTTAATGTGAAGTGGTTAATGAACGGGAAGTGGAAGGAGAAGGGACAGGAGGATCATATATTTGTCAAAGTGCCACATAGGGCCATGTACCCCAAGGCGCACTCTAATGGATTCGAAAAAAAAAAAAAAAAAAAAAAAAATTACCCGAGGAGAAAGGGATCATCGATGGCATAAAGCCGGTCTTCTTCAGTGGTTGGGACCAGGATACTGTCCGATACGAATCATTCCTTTTTGGAACAGCGTCCGTACACTCTTCCGGTCTTGATTGCCTGCAGCTAATACACTTCAACAGCGGGCAACACATCGAATTCGGGGCGCAGCAATGCATTCTGGTGCGGAACGATGCGGCCAGAGAGAAGTTAAGGAAACAGGTCGGCGATATTGGTCTGATTATGTGCGTTCTCTTCGTGGCGCGGTTGGGTGAGATGCTGAACACTTACAGGACCCTCTATGAGAGCAAGGGCTTGGAGTTTAACGACGTAAGTCCGCCTCCAGGTAGCACCGAGTCCATTGCGATCGGGATTTCTAGGTTCTCCTTTACAACTTCTTTGAGGACTCTACTGTCGACGTCTCTCAGTGGCGTGTTGTTCTCAATGCGGTCGATCGTGCTCAGCGCGAAAAGATCCCCGCTCCAACCTTCGATGAAAGTCGCCATGCCGGTGTTTGCTCTGAGGTTCGTTACCCTCGGCAGGTTCCCCTCACACTCTTAACTTGTCCCACAGCTGAAGTTCCTGTACGTCGCCATCACAAGAGCCAGAAAGAATCTCTGGATAGTCGATCTATCCGAGACGGCTGAACCAATGCGGGTGAGAGACATTCACTTTTGCGGGATTAGCGCCTTAACCCGCATCAGATATACTGGTCCTCGGATGATCTCGTTCAGAATTGTACACCAGGCACAGTCGTTCCCCAGCTTGCCGTGTCTTCGTCCGAGGAGGAGTGGGCCAAAATGGCGAGGACGTTATTTTCGCATAAGCGATATTTTCAAGCCATGCATAGCTACGAGCGCGCCAAAATGCCTCGTGAAAAAGCCATCGCGCACGCCTATCATCTTCGTGAGCAAGCACGCGGGATCCCTGTGCGCAACCGCCCTGGAGACGACACGCGGTGGAACGCGTACAGCAAGGTTGCCGGAGCGTTTATGGCTTCGGCGCAGGAGGCAACTATTTTGCGAGAACGAAGCGAGTACTATCGTATCGCGGCTGAGGCATACCTTGTCCTAGAAGACCACGCAAAGGCCGCGTATGCGTTCGAGCAAGCTTCCAAGTTTACAGAAGCCGCTCAAAATTATCGTCTTGCAGAGAAGTTCGATGAGACCGTCTCTGTTATCCAGAATCACGGAAACGCTATGGACCCTTCGGTCGTGAGTCAGCTCACAGACGTTGCGAGGTACTATTATCTTCAACGAGGAGATCTAAAGTGCGTATCCTTCCGTCACTTTCCTACCGCCGCCCGTCAAGCTAGTTCGCAGGAAAGCCTCTGGCCTGTTCTCTGGCCCCGAGGAAGAGCTGGAATTCGTCAGGGATTGTGATCTTGACATTGCTGAGGTCAATATCCTTGTCGGGGGTGGCAGATTTCGCGAGGCAGCCGATCTTCACATCCGCGAAAATAGGGTCCTCGATGCCGTTGAGGTGCTTCTGAGGGACAAGAATTCGGGCGAAGCAACCCACCTAGCTACACAGAAATTACTCGATGCTCTGTGGGACATCCTCTCCTTCGGCGTGGCGCCCGATGGCATCGACGGCGACGCTCTAGCCAAGCTCCGAAAGATCAAGCTGCTTATTGGGCGTCTTGACTTACAATCCCTTGATGCAAAGATCCAGCAGGAGGTCGGGTCCCTTATCCTTTGTCTAGTCTCCCACTGAGCCATTTTCAGTTCCAAATGTTCGAAGCGATCCGTAATGTGAACACGGATCGATTAATGGATCTGGGGAAAACTTTCTTCCTGGACGGAAATAAACCTGCGGCTTTCCTCTGTCTTGATCACTCTTTCCGGAATTTTAATACACAGATCCTTCAAAGTTACACCGACACTCAGATCCTCACCACGGCAAGCGCTCTCCACAGCTATGCGCTCCTAGTTCAGGAGGCCATCATTTTACCGGAGCCATGGGCCAAGCGCCCCATCCAGAAACTCTTTTCGTTCTCTATACGACCGAGCGATCGTATATGTCTCCCACGTGGCACGTTCCTTCATGACTGCTCTCAAAGATCCCTACGGCCCTTATCAAGTGACAACACTGACGTAGAAGTGAGATTCTTCTACGACTTATATCAATCCACGCTCCGAGAACGATTGAAAAATTTGCTCGAAGCGTATTGCGATGGTTGCCTTCAGGTCCGCGTATTTGATCCATGTGAACATTTAGCTGCCGGACGCTGTGACTACACCGATTGTACGCGACAACACAAACTCGACCGTGCGTGGTTCGACAGGAGATTGGGGTTCCACATGTATCTAGTCGATTTCTCGATCTTGTTCCATTTTCTTGGTGGGGATTTCCGCTACCAGCGGTGAGATTCTAAGTTCGCAAGTACTCAGCATGCTTACCACGCTTTCTGAAGCCTCTGGCCCGAGCGACTTTATGACGTCATGAACCCAATACACCTCCCTTTCGGGTCCCCTACGAATATCGAACTTCACGCTACCCGACTAACTTCGCGGACATTTGACTCGCTGAAGACCCACTGGATTTGGCCTAATCTCAAAAATCTCGAACCGTATAATTCCAGGTTCTTATCGTCGCTGCTGAGATTGGTAGACCTAGGTTCCTTCATTGATAACAAGGCGCTTGTCGACCACCTCAATCGTACTAGTTTGGTCCAGCAATATAGACCACCCTTTTTAATGCGTGGGGAAAGACATGGATATGTTATCCTAGAACTGCTCGGATTCTTACGCGCGGACGAAAAAGGTAGTATTCATGCTGGTGCAGCGTTCATACAGTACGTGCTCCACCAATCCCGTATCCCCATTCTGATGCTGGTCCCTTCTAGATACATTCTCGACAAAAAAATTCCGGTTGAGGTCACTATGTTGTGCAGATTCCTGGAGCTTGTCGTAGGTTCATTTGTCGTAGCGTGGTCTTTCAAGAGGTCGAGATCACTTCATGGGATAACCCTCCCACGGAGTTGGATCCTCGAGAACGTGCGGAAATTGCATAAGGTTCAAAATAAGGACGCACATCCTCACTTCGCTTGGACAACGGCGGGACTGTTCCGAGACCTGTTGGAGAGCATCTACACGGGTAGCGCTGGTGAGTGATGCATAGGTAGAGTACCTATTTCTGCTCACCGCGGTCAGACCACCTCCTCCACCATAACACGCCTCTCAACCTCCGGGTTAGAAACTTTGTCCTGGCGAGATTGTGTGTGCCCCCACTTACATGAATTCCCCTCAACCTGAATTACTGACTGAATACTGTGCTCAGATGCCGGATCATTTGTTTGCGTAGGTTTTCGATTAGATAGCGCAGTCTAACGGCGGTACTCACAAGGGGACAATAGTGGGATTCAACCTTTCTAGTATTCCCTTGAGGGATCTAATCTTGGAATCAATTACATCGCTCCGGAAAAAAGATCCTACCAGGATGTTCTCCTCCCTTTTCTTCCAGTTAGTGTAATTTCGCTTTTCTCAGAGAACGCGGTTGAACGAAGTTTAGGTATGTCATCGCCCCGGATTGGCCACGACTTGCTCTTGTTGTCACCTCGTCGATCCCTCAAACACAGCTAGACGAGATGATAACCCTGATAGACGAGAGCAAGAACCCTCCGCGCACCTTTCGTGGGGTCCAACCCATCAAGTTCCGGGATGTGGACGACATTCGCCGAACACTCGGCTTGGCTGCTGGCCCCGCGTCGATGTTGAACCCAGCAGCGTCACCCTTTGTCCCTAATCAAACACGCGCACAGGCAAGCGACCCACAGCCCTCAGTTGAAGCCCTGACAGGAGGCGCAAATGAGGACGATGACTCAATTCATGAGGATTCGGAAGAGGAGGATACAGATTCACCACCGGAAGTCGTCGATGTTACCGCGATGATCGGGTCTATCGGGACGAAGGTCACAATGATATCGGAAGAAGATTTGACCAAACAGCATGACGCGGCAAGGACGTTGCAATCCTACTACCGTCGGCTCCAGGCCAATCGTGCGAATCAAATCGCTAACCCAGGACTTGGACTGCCGAAGACTCGAAAGGATCGGTTCGAAGCCTTTGCACGAGCGCAGGACTCTATTGTATGGCCAGAAAGGTCGCTATATCGGCCTATTTTCCTGGGTGCTCTCCCCCATTTGCTCGTCTGCCTCGACTATACGTGGACGACAGTGATGGACGAAAAGGCAAAGGTGAAGCGAGCACGCTCAAACGGGAGACACCAAGAAATTGAGGAGCTTATGAAGCGACAAACGGAGCTAAAGTGGGTGCACGACGGTATTCGCATTTGCCAGGTCTGCATCTGGAAAATGGGGTTTCCTGAATTTACCATGGTTATGCAAATTTTTGAAAATTTTTGAAAATTTTTGCGAAATTGTGTCACAATCGCAAAATTTAGTTGGTGCGTGAGAGTTAAAAGGTTGGCCCGTAAAATTTCAAATATACTGCAGATTTAAACAAAAATAATGCTAAGTATACCATACATGTCGACAAATAATGCAAAGTATAACTAAATGTAGACCTTGTATTTATCATAGCCTTCCTTACTTCTCCAATGACTTGTGTGTGAAAAATAATTACATTTATTATTAATCTGAAAAACGACTATGATACAAGGTAATATACGATAACTACAGGAGGTACTCTATCATTGGTGTGCCTGACTTCGTTCGTAGTTGCCAGCGTGCAGGCGGCGAGGCGGGCGGTTCGGAGGAGGCTTGGTGTCGGTGCACGCCGAGCTCGAGATGTGGGGGAGTCGAGGACGTCATTGCTGTCACGTGACTGTCGTCTCACTATTGCCATCGTGGTCACAAAGTTGTGGTTGCCGTCATTTGTACATGTGACTTACCGTGGTGGTATCGCTGCTGCAGCGTTGCTATGTGCGCACAAGACTCGGTGGGGATGGCGCCAGCGGTGTGGATAGGAGTACACCGCGTGTGGGGTGGTGACCATGATGGTACCATAGGCCGCTAGTATTGGCGGCAGTACAATCCTGCAATAATGTTAGCATGCTGTAAAGTCTACGTGGATTAAAACTCATCTTTTGTTCAGGGTGGCAGTGCAGGCACTGTCTTGACCTACAGCAGGTGCATGCAGCACGCCAGTCTGTAAAAGGGCCATAGTCAGCGGAATGGAGGGGTAAGCGGAATGGTTCAAGAGGCTGCAAATTTCCTACCAGTGGTGATGACGTGGCTATGGGTCGCTCGACTAGGGTATCAGTAGACTATAAAGGAAGCGGTCCCTTAGTTATTGGAGAGTGGAAACAGTGAGGGGGTTCAAGACAGACGTACCGGTAGTGATGACGTGGCAGTGACTTAGGGATCAGTACCACTGAGAACATGTTGGCAGGACCATGGATGGCTGCAGGTGTTGTGCCACGGCAGCTGTGTGGGAGCGGGACGATTGTGGCAGAATGGACAAGTGGAGAGGGTGGAAAGAAGATGGGAATGTGTTGGTGGGGGAACTGAGTTTCTTCGAACTGAGACGGTTGTTTATCGAACGTTTATCCAGGAATGGAATGAATTCCCACGCTTGAACTAACGCGACTTTGAACGCGACTTGAACGCGACGCACCTGTATTCCCACGTGACTTTAAATTTGAGATCAACAACAACGAACAACCAAGCGATCAGATCGCTTCTCCCACCACGCTTCCACTTCCCTAGTGTATGGCAAGGGTTTTCGAACCCACACGGGTACAGCCCAAGGGTTTGGGCGGGTACAGGAGTGGTATGGGTAAACAATTTGTGACCCGCGCGAAACCTGTACCCTGTCATGGGTTCGCGGGTTTTCGTGGGTACGCAGGTTGCCGGACTGGAATGTGTCATGATCAACGTGTCTGTTGGTCAACACGTCAACATTGTCCAATGTTCAGCTCGTCGACACCTTCGGCCCAGGGAACCCTCAAGAAGCTAAGTGCTCTTATCCTTTAACTCAACTAACTACAATTTTTTCTTCTAGATCTCAAACAGCTTGATATTCTCATGCTGCCTCCGCCTTGCGCGTTCAAGCCGCCAAGCCGCTGCGAGTCCTGCGACATAGCGTCAACATGGCGTGCAACCCGACGCCACGACGCCGACACGGTGACACGCAAGCCCCGCCGTGTCGCTACGACACTGACGCGGCCTCCGCGTCGCTACAACACCGACACAGCGGCACGCAATCCCTCCCGCGTCCCTGCGACACCAAGGCAGCGGCATGCGAGCCCCACTGGATGCTACGACACCAAGATGGCATGCGAGCCCCGCCACGTCGCCACGACACCGACACAGCGGCACGCAAGCCCCGCTGGACGCAGCGACACCGGCACGGCGAGCCCCGTCGTGTCGCTACGACGCCGACACAGCGGTTTCTCCCACTGCTGTACACCTGCACACGGCTGAAGCCGACAAGTGATGTCAGGTGCCTTTTTTGGCACCGTCATACTTGCCGTCTTCTTGCTATTGTGGAGCGTGGACCACTCTTGGGGCCACCATGGTGCCTCATAGCAACTTAGGAGTACTTTGACGCACCGACAATGCCCCATCTTTGTGCAACACAGTGCCGACTCGGACCCAACCTCACCAAGTCGCATCCTCCTCGACTCTCGTTCACTTCATATCGACATGACCTCACCGGTCCCAGGCCTCCTAAAAACTGCCCCGGCACTGTTTGCTCACAGTGCGAACTCGAGTAGTTCCATCCCTCCTTCACTGTGGCCACTGCTCTGAGTCACATAATTTAGTACAGTTTTGCTTCATTTAGTTGTATCGTTGTATATAATGGAAATTTTACTGGGTCACTCTATGAGCCGCTGTAAAATCCGCAAACGTCTGGAATATTTCGGAAAATTTAGTGAATTTTGATAAATTTGGTCTAATTTGCAATAATGCGGTAAATTTCAACTTTCCCGTTTTCCCTGATGCCCTAGTTCGGCTAACGATTACTGCACGCTCTCAGTACCACGATCAAACGTATAGAGGGCCTCCAGGTTGACCTCAAGGAAACGTCTGATGTCCACAAGCGCCGAGACCTCAAGGAGTTGGAAGGCTACGTCGGACGCGTTGCCGCCATCCTTGACGAAGTGCCGCGGGCAAAGGAGGAGCTAGGCTTTGACATGACGATGGCAAGTGCGTGGAAGAGACACGTATATGAAAGCCGGAAGCCGAAAGCGGTAGAAAAGCCAGAGCTAAATACCGAAGACCTCGACTATTTTTTTTTTTTTTTTTTTTTTTTTTAAAATCCATTTACGTGCGCCTTGGGGCCTAATACCCTATGTAGCACGAATCTGTCAAACTTATTACATGTCGGAAAGTCTGCATCCGGTTGATGTTCTGAGTATCGTAAGTCCCCCCCACTCCCGGATGGGAGTGGCTTAGCTTCCCGTCAAGCGATAAGTAAAGTGGGGCGGGTGGTCCGCCTTGGCGTGAGTTGCGAGCCGCGGTGTGTGTCTTGCGCGGTCTTGGTAGCGTGGTTGGGGCTCGCTTCTACGTCTTCCGCTTTGCTCGGCGTGTCTTGAAAGGGCGTGTGAGTCCCGGCGAGTCGTGGGGATGAGAATGTGTGATGATTGTGGAGGGTGTGTGGTGTTGGTGAAGTGTGGTGGGGTGAAGTGTTCCGTCTCCGTTCGTCCGTATCTCCTTTTTCCGCGTTCCTTTCCTGTCCTATCTCCGTTGCCTGTCCCAACTTCCTGTCTCCTGTCCTTGGCGCTGCGCCTCCTGTGAGAATCTTCCTGAGTCTTGTATGAATTTGATCAGAGGTATAATCGTCTTGGGGTCTTGTAGTAGCTTCGCATATTGCCTTTCTGTCGCCCTTTTTCTCTTGAATAGTGTCCAGCGCTCGTGCGCGTAAGCAGGACAATCTAAGATGAAGTGTTGCGGCGTTTCTGGGCTATGACCGCAAGCTGGGCAGTTCGCGCTTTCTGCTCGTTTGAATCTGAAAAGGTATGCGTTGAGTGGGAAGTGTCCTGATCTCAGTTGGAATAGCCAGCTGGCTCCTTTTCTAGAAAGTTTGGGGTCGCTCGTCAGTTTCAAGAATTTCTGGGAGGGTAGAGTTGGATCTATCTGCTTAAGTCTGTGTGCTCGCGTCGATGCCTGCCAGTCGTTCTTCCACCAGGCTTTGAGCCTTTCTTTGAAGTGCTGTCTTGACGCTGATTTGTTGGTCTTGAGGGGTTGCCGGAGGGGTGGCGGGAGGGTGGCGGGCGGTGTCGTCTTCCCTCCTGCGGCAGCTTTCGCTTCCTCGTCCGCTTTTTCGTTGCCTTCAATGTTTACGTGCCCGGCTGTCCAGCGAATTGTTAGCGAGAGTTTAGATCCCCCTGTTTTACGTAGCTTCGACGCTGTTGTGCGGAAGAGGTCCGCTAGGTAGTGCCCCGAGCTGCTGCCTGGCGATGTTACCGCTGAGATCGCTGCCTGGTTGTCTACACCGAGCGCGATGCTAGTCTTGTTTTTCTTCTCGGTCTTGATGAGATGGAGTCCTAGTAGGAGTCCTACCAGCTCCGCCTCGAAGACTGTGTGCTGTTCCACTGAGCCTAGGTGGTAGTGGAGCGTTCTCGTTTCTTTGCCTGCTCTAACGAGTACCGCTGCCGCCCCCACCGCTCCGTCGTGCGCTGAACCGTCGGAGTATACTTTTATTACCTCGGTCCCATCCTTATCAGCTTTGATCGATGCCTTTTTGTTCTTGGCGACGTCTAGTCCGAAGGGACGTTTGTGGGAGAGGGCCAGGTCTTGTAGTACGGTGGGGATCTTCTCGAATGTTTGCGGTTTAATTGAGAACGTCTGCATGAGATGGTGTAATGGGGATTTGTGTTTCTTTACTTTCCCGTTTGCGCATCTTTTTGCAGGGCCGTGGAGCGGATGCTCCTTTGGGAGTGTTGCGATGCGAGTTGTCGCCCTGTGAAGGTGCTTTTCAGCTTCTAATTTTAGCGGGAGGATGTGAGCATGCGCATCCAGGACGTCTGTGGGCGACGTCCTTAAGCCTCCTGTGATTGCCAATGCTCCGGCCCTTTGGATGGTCGTGAACTTGTTCCCGCGTCTTAGTGTTCTGCCGGTCTTCTCGTTCGTTTTGCTTCGACCCTCCGCGCTGCCCCATACGTCGACCGCATATAGTATGTGGGGGATCGCTACGCTTGTATATAGCCTTCTTGCGTATTTCGGTGTAATTCCCCAGCTCGGTGCGGCCGCCCTTCTGATCTGTCCGGCCCATTTCATGCCTTTTTCCAGGGCGTAGTTGTGCTGCGCGCCCCAGGTGAGGTGTTGATCGAAGAAGACTCCTAGGTATTTTGCGGTCTTCGAAGGGGTGAGCGTGGTGTCGAGCAGTTTCATGGGGCTTCTTTGTTTCTTGCAGTTCTGGTGAGCGAAGTCAATCAGCGCGAGTTTACTGAACTCAAAGCGTGAGTTATGGGCTTTAGACCAGTCGATCGCGCCGCCTTCCCTTGTCATCATGTCCGTAAGCATATCATGCGTGTCTGTGAAGCTCTTCCCGATGGCGATTAGGATAGCGTCGTCTACGTAGGCTATTGCTGATTCGCTGTCTTTGTTTGGGATGTCTAGGATATCCGCGTTGTAGTATTGGTAGAGTATCATGGACATGGGGTCTCCCTGTCCTATCCCATTGTTGATCGGGATACTATCTGAGACGAAGTCGTCGAATTTCAGCGTAGTGAATCGGTTCTGGAGTAAATTACGAGTGAACTTCACCAATTTGTCCGGTACGCGTCGTCTTTTCATGTTGCGGATCAGTCTCTCGTTTACAGCGTTGGGGAATGCGCCTTCTATGTCCAGGAAGAGGACCGAGGCCACTTTCTTCCTCCTCCACGCATCTTTGATCTGGATTGTGAGCGTGTGCATCGCGTCCGTGGTTGTGCGAGCTGGGCGTCCACCGTAGTGATGTTGGGGGAGGAGTTGATGCTTCTCGGAGTAGTATGATAGTTGTTCTGCCATTATGGACGTTAGTACTTTCGCGAGCGTGTTGAGAAGAGCGATAGGCCTGTAGGCCTTGGGGACGTTGTATCTAGGTTTGCCCGGTTTTCTAAGTACTACGGTCGTGAATGTCTTCCATGGGCTGTAGTACAGTCCTTTGTTGACGATGGCATTGTAGATCACCCATAATCTGTTCACGAGTAAGTCAGCGCATTTGATTAGAGCGATATTAGGAATCCCGTCAGGGCCTGGGGCCTTGTAGGGTCTTAGCCGTGCTATGTGTTTGCGGATTTGTTCTTTGGTGATAGCTTTCAGGGTGCCGATTGGGGGGGGGTACTCTGGACTGTCTGGGTCGGCGGCCGGGTCTGGTGGTTTGCTGGGGAAGAAGGTCTTGGCCAGTACTGCGCTTTTGTCCGAGTTCTGGCTGATGGTTCTTTCTCCCGAGGCGTCTTGTACTTTCAGGCTCGGGATTCTTGTCTTACCTCCGTCGCTTGCCGGCGCCGATATGTATCGGTGTGCCGTCCAGATATCTGGGTCGGTCGCTTTTTCCAGCCAGTCCCTCCAGTGGTGTTGCTTCGTGTATTGCACGGCCTTATTGTATTTTCTGCGGGTGAGTTTGAGTAAGGCGTGAGTCTGATGATCTGGGCGGTCTCTGAGTTTGTACGCTGCTTGTCCAAGCTTTTCCGTTTCCTTTCGTAGGAGTTTTAGCTCCTTCGTCCACCATCGCTTTGACCTGGTGTTGATGTCCGTGATGGGGACTTCGGCCACTATGGTTTCCTGTAGAGCGCGCGTCAGCCTGTCGCATTCTATGTCTAGACGAGTTTGAGAGGATATCGGGTTGGGGACGCCCATGCTTGCGATCTTTCCCTCCATTATTTTGTGGAAGTTGTCCCAGTCAACGTCTCTGAAGTTTCTGGTGATCTGTGCGGGAGATTTAGTCAGCTCGAGGTCTATGACTGTGACGATAGGAACGTGGTCCGAGTTGACTCCCTGTGCTTCGGGGAGCGTGTCGCAGGTAATAACTGCGTCTAGGCTGTGTTCCGTCATGAACACGTTGTCTAGTCTTGTCCACTTTTTTGTGACGTGGTGGACGTGGGTTGGGGTGCCCTTGGCTAACGCCATGTCCATACCTAGGTTGGCTACGCTTTTGAGGAGCAGTTCCGCCGCGCGGATGGCGTCTGGCGTGAAAAGTCTAGTGTCCTCTGGGCTGTCCCAGTACGGGTGGTGGCGATTGAAGTCTCCTAACCAGATAAGATGATGGTCGTTCCTGGATGATTCGCTGCCCAGAATGAGCTTTTCGTGCTTTTTGTGATGGGTGGCTAGGGTTTTGAGAGTGTTGTCATGTTCGCAGGCGTTGTAAACGTTGAATATTGTTAGCGTTCCCCATTTTTCTCTTATGCGCAGGGCAGTGACGTCGCTGTCATGGACGCGTTATTATATTCCCTATTTTTCTGTATTTTTACGGACTTATAGAGCGAAGATATAAAGGGCCAAAGTACGAGACTTTGTAAGTCACATGATGCCACCATGTGCACCCTCAAGCACGTGACCCTGGGACAGTTGTATCCTTAACAGGACAGACTAATCCGGTCACATTCCCTTTTACATACGGACCCTCATGATTGGTAGATAAGGATGGAAGACTCTAGAATGTTCTAGAATATGCTTAGTAGTTTACGCTTACTCGCTGTATTAGGTTTTACTCAGCAGATAAGGAGACGCGTCAGCAGTTATGACAAGTGCATCAGTCAGCACAATAGATAGCACTATTATTAGACACGACGCGTCAGCCTCTGAGTCACGGAGTCTTACTGTACACTTAGTAATAGTGTTTAGACTCAATTCAAAGTCAGCATCAGTAGTGTATATAAACCCTCCTGTAACGTCCTGAGTGGAACCAACTTGTCCTCTTGGTTCTCCACTCAGGTGCGTATCTTCCTGTATTCCCTTACTCTCTCCAATCTAACTTGTCCTCTTGGTTCTCCACTCAGCGTACCACTGTGTGATATTCTTGACAGTCTGAGTTCTTGCATAAAGACTCCAAGCTTCTGTCCCTCCACAGTGACTGTACGTTCGGCGCGTGATTTATCTCCGTGCTAGGCTTGAGTGTGCTCCCTTACAGTTCACTTACTCTTCAACTTGAGTCTAGCGTAGCGAGGTGTCATACCGCTACAGTCGCCAGACGGGAAGTCGATCTGTTCCCAGGTTTCTGTGAGTACGTCGCCTCTTATAAGTAAGATTGAACGCGTCTTATTCGGCTGCTCTCCATGCGTTGTGGGGTAGATGGGTATCCAGTCTTTTGATGCGATGGATTTACTGAGGAAGTTGATGGATGGTTCTTGTAGGGCTATGATGTCGATGCCGAGGCTTGCCAGCTTGCCGCTGCTGATAAGACCGTGTTGGCATGCCGGGGATTTGTTGATGTTTTGCTGCCAGATTGCGAGGTTCTTGTGGTCCTTGGTTTGGTCGTGTATATTCATGGGTTACGGGTCTGGAGGAAATCCGCTGGCAGATCGTTGATGTCCCCTTTAAAGTGGATGTCGTAGTCGTCTTCATCTGCATCGGGTTTGGGCGGTCGGGAGTGTGGCGATTGTGGGTGTGAGTCCACCATCCTCTCGAAGAAGCTTTCTAGTGTTGCTCGGTCGTCCGCCTTACCATTGTTCGGGCGCTTTTTGTTCCTCTCGATTTGTCGAGTTGGTGCGAGACGGTTGCCGCGGTGAAGGGTGGGGAGAGATCCCACCCGATAATTTTCAGGGAACTTGTCTTCGAGAGGGAGTCTGTCGGGTTGTAGGGTTAGTGTCCAGTCCTCGTCTGTTGGGAAATATACTAGGTTGTTTTCTGGGTGAAATCCGTTGTAGTCATCGCATTTTCTGAGGAATGACGGGCAGTTGCGGTCCCAGCTGGCGTGCGTGTCCGACTTGCATGAGATGCAGAAGCGTTTCTCTTCTGTTTTGCAGTCTCTGGTCTTGTGTTGTTCCCCACAGGTGCCGCAGGTGTCGTGTATGGCGTGGCAATTGATTGCGTAGTGCCCCCATTTCCTACACTTCATGCATTGTTTGGGCTCGTATTTCATCTTCTTGGGGAAGGACCTGACGCTGCATACGTATATGCCTTCTTTAAGTATTTTATTAGCTAACGCGGCGGAGGAAAAGGTGAAAATGGCGTAGGCAAATCTCTGGCCCTGGGAACGCCTTTGCTCCGGCTTGATCCACCTGGCCTTTCGTAGTGCTTTCTCTGGGAGTCGGTTGACTTCTTCTATCTCCCTGAGGTGTTTGGCGTTGGTCGGGTCAAAGGTGGTCGGGATTCTTGGGACAACGATGGGGAACGCTGCTTCTCTGACGCTTAAGCCTAAGTCGAGTTTCCTTGTGAACTCCAGCTCGTTGATGGGGGTGTTGAGCCAGTCTGCCGCCTCCTTAGATGCGAATTGGATGATGAGGCTCCCGTTCTTCAGTTTGATGACTTCCTCGACTTTTGCGCCTTCGGGTGGAGGGGGGAGAATGCCTGCCAGGACTTTGTCTGCTCGCTCCTGGATTTCGAAGGTGTTCAGGTATGTGTCTTCCCCTTTCTCCGCGTCGAAGATGACTTGTCTTGCTTTTGTGTCCCTGCTTCTGTTGACACCGGCAAGGATGTCTTGCGGGGATCGGCCTCCGATGGTGCGCGTTGCAAATGTTGGGGCCGGGGTTTGCTCCGCGATGAACTGCGTGCTGGTAAGGGCTTCCTTATAGGAGCGAGCGGTGTTGGCTGCTTGGGAGGTAGCTGCCGTGGCTTCTGTGACGCTCTTTGCCATGTCGGAGGCCGCTTTCTCAAGGGAGGCCGTAGTCTCTCCCAGGGTAACAACGGCACTCTGCAGCGTGTCGCGGTCAGCTAAGGAACTTTTGACTAGGTCACTTATCTTTCCCATCTCCCTTTGTAGCGAGGTCTCCAGACGATCGCTCATTTTCTGTGTGAGGGCGTCCACTACTTGGGAGGGGTGTTGTGCCGTTGTGTTGTCGTGCATGAGTGCTGCCAGCGCTTGAAGGGATCTGGTCAATCCCTTGGGAGCGGAGGCTGTGTACTTCATAACGATTAGCGTAAGGGTACGGAGAAGGGTAGACTGCGTAATAGGGTTCTCCTCTATGTAACATTCCTCGTCTTTCAGCACTTTTTTGGCCTCTACTGAGGCGTTCAGAGTTCTGGGCTTCGTCTGTTCCATGCTTGGTACGGCGATGGGAGTGCTAGGCCTTGTGCTTGTTTTGGCAGCTGATCTGGTGTTTCTGAGGGGCGGGTCTGGAGGGGAGCGCCCAGTGGGGCCCGACTTGGTAGTTCCTTTTGGGGTCATACCGTCCGGCCGTGTGTGTTTTGCTTCTAATGAAGCTTTTTAGGGTAGTGGGGAAGGATCTAGTAGTACTAGTGCGTGTGTGTGTAGGATGTGCGTGTGTGTATATTCCTTTCTGTAGTATATCGTGCTGCCTCTACCCTTAAGCCCGTGTGACGTGGCTTAGGTGGTGGTGGTTGCCGAAAAAGGAAGTATCTAGCCGACCTCGACTATATGTATATCTAGCTCAGCTTCACAGGAGCCTCCCGCGGTCCATATTCGGACCCTCGCTTACTAGGGAGTAGTATAGTTAGTTGACAAAGCGCACTCTTGTCTCAGGCTCTAGAGGCAAACATAGTCGTAACAACCGGTTTCGGGCCTGGAACGGGTACACGTTTCCTGTAAAAAGGTCAGGAAGCGAAGGGCGTTATCGTGGGAAGATAAGAGTTTGTCGTAGGGGACGGACGATGTGGCCATATTCGACTACGCCAAATGCGTGCCGCTCGAAAAGGTAGCGCTGGCAGTGATATAGCATGTGGACGCTAGAGCGTATTAGTGGTTCCCCGCACGGACAGCGCAGTGATTCTGGGGGATCAGTCGGTCTGAAGCGGGTGGAATATGAGCTGGTGAAGGTGCGATCCACCGCAATCTGGAATGCCGTAGAGGTGGTGCGTCTTGTCACATACGTCGAAAAATAAGATAATGTTCCATACCGGTTGCATGTTCTAATCATTCCTCACCTTTAGCTGACGGCATACACACAGATGAATGTATACAACCAGATTCTACTATCAACTTCTACTACACCTGGATGTTAAGCAAGCGTAAGCAAGAACCACAACACGATATACACAACACCGAAAAGTGGAGAGGGAGGCGCTAACAGAGTCCAAGTCGCGCTCCGGGCATGATTCACCTGCACTCCGCTGCGTGATTTCTCGTTGCTCTGCTCGACGATTAGAAGTGGGATAACGGGATCCGAGCCTGAGCGCCTGAGCATTGACGCGCCAACAACTTAGACCAAGTCGAACATGGGGAGACGGACGAAGGGAGATATACGGTGCCGGCCCGGCCTGCGACCTTTCGTGGCCAGAATTAAATTATGACCGACCTCCAACAACTTCGCCGCATATCAACTATTGTCATCGAAAATACATTAGCCTAACAGTCTTGGTTATCGGTTCGTCTCTGACTTTCAGATTGTGATATATAACATGCAAAAGGCAATGCACAACGTCTATCTATGCCATCGAATAACCTCATTTTCGTAACTTTGATGGCATGATTCCGTTCCACGCACATTCGAACTCCACAGTGGGAAACCTCGGATCAGAGAGGCGTTCGAACAAGTCCTTTACCTTCGCCACCACACTTCTCAGGGGTTCTAGGTCCCGCGTAGCGTCCCACCCGGCCGGAAGGCCTACTCGAGGATGCAAGGTAGATCCTGGATCCAGGCGTTTTCGGAGATCGTGTGCCTCCTTAAGGATGCGGCTGCGGTACTTCGTCAATCGCATGCCAAATAAAATACTTCCAAGGCTTACTTCATTTGCGTCTGTTTTGACATCAGGTCCGATAGCTCCTGAAGAGTTGCGTCGCGACATCGAGCTTTGATTGTATCCTTTGACGCTCGGGCACTCGGGATGATCCATTCTAGACAGAGAAGAAGATGAGGTACAGGGCCGAGGTAGACCCCTCGGTATCTGGCGTGAACAACGTCCGCAGATGCCTTGCAAGCTTCGAAATGGCGGTCCCGTTTCGTCTTCAACTTGTCACTGGAGCTGTGTTTCAGTAAATATCGGCGCGCAGCCTTCTGGATTATGAGTGCCTCTCTTGACCTATCTGGGCCTTCTCCGTCGCCGATGTCAAAGGCGTCATCTTCGGAATACTCGGCCGCCTCTTCGCCGCGTTGGTAACTAGTCAGATCGCCCATTCCATCGATTCCGTCTGTGGCTGCAACTTGTCCAGTAATCGCCGCGTCGGGTCCTCCACTGGCAGCGCTCTCATAAGAGCCAATAGTGGTGATTGGGTGATCTCCAGGGCGAGAATGGAGTATATTGGGGATGATGGCGTCTGTGTCTCCAAATGTGATTAAATCGACTCCTGGTATTTGTGGTCCTGAAATAGAGGAGCTTTCAAGACGAAGACGGACAAGGCGGTCGAAAGGCGAGGTTGTCGACTGGTATAGAACTCCTGCTAGGTCCTCCCACTGCCGAGCATTCATATAGCTAGCCAGTTTCGTTTCAGAGGTCGAACACATCCTGCAGGAAAAGGTACGCACCGCTCATGAAACGCCTTCGACTCAGGAGAAGGAATTGATCGGAGGGATAACGCTGCATGAGCGTCGTCTCTAAATGCGCTGAAATTTTCGCCAACTAATAAAACCCGTGTCAATTTCGGTCGAAAATGGATTGTGGACACCCACGGAGGCAAAGACACCTGCATCTTTTGATCATGATAGACATCAGCAGACGCTACGCTTCAAAAAGCAATATACTAACATGCGGGTGACACACAGATCCTGTATGTAGTTTGGCGGGATATCTTCTGTGAGGCCGGGCACTTTGTTCCTCAAGTTCGACGGCGCTGCAAACCATCACTCGGCGTTAGTACTGCAACATAGCCAGTAGGACTCACTGCGGTTCTGTGGGCCCGGGTCCATGATTGCATGTCTTTGATACTCTCCCGTGTATATATCCTCCAAAAGTATTCTGGCCGCCTGGAAGAGACGCCTCAAAGGAACTGGTAGTCTCTTATCTTTGAACCTGGAGAAATCCTCCCACAATGCCATTATCCAAGTCCGCGGGAGAAGCACGCCATGCAGACTACCGAGTCTCCTATGTCTTGTGGTCATGATGGAAAGCCCAAATAGCCTCTCCACTACGGTGCATAGCACCGCGAGATCCATAGGAAGACGCTCCTGGACGATGTATCTGTTGTGGTCGGCGTCACTAATACCATATCTGTGGATCTAAGAGAGAGTCCGCACCCGAAAAACTTGATACCTTGCGCGAGGTCTCCAGAACCGTCCATGAAGGCCAGGAAGTCTCGTAACGTGTAGAACTGATGGCCGTCTGGGTAACGGACGACGAGTCGCGGATGCCGTCGTTTCCAGGAGGACGAAATGCGGAATAGGCAATTATCAACTGTACGACCTTGTCGAAGCCGTGCTAGCGTGAATGCTCTGTACAAGTCCGTTAGGAAAGCCCCTTGTTGATCATCTTGGGAAGGATCCAGATTAGACAGAATATCCGAGGCCCATCGCTGGACCGTCGCAAAGGCGTTCGCAGCCTCCGGTATTAAGTCTTTGTTTAAGGAAGCGAGTGAACCACTAAGGTAATAGAGCGGGTTCAGGGCACTCTCCAAAGCCCCAAGGAGGCGCCTTTGCGAGGCACCCAAATTAGATCGGAGAAAAAGGGGTCTATGGAATGACTGACCTCTGACCCTCCATGCGTTCGGGGCCTTTCGTAAGTTCGAAGGCGTGAAGGTTATCGAGGATCATCACGTGCTGTAGATGGAATCGGACTCTTCGATTAAACCAGCCTTCGTCGAGGTGGTCGGAACAACAGGTCTCATGAAGGATGGGCCGGGGCCGGATACATGGGTCAAAAAGTGATAGACTCGACGACACGCGGTCCTTCTCCGATATGCGGGTATTGAGTCGCTCCCATAGTAGACGATTAAGCCTCTTGGAAAACATTTGAGGGGACAACTTGATCTGCTCCTTTGGTCGTGATGAACCACCACGCGTACAGTGTTCATACAAGAGCGTTCCCGGCTTTATCCGAACTTTCTCTCCGTATCTTTCGATCTGGAAGAGCGTACAGAGCCACGGGGAATTCCATGGAGCTTTGTCCAAAGCTCCGTCTCTCATGAGAAGGGAATATTCGTAAAAGAGCTGAAGCGATGAAAGAAACGCAGATTGTGAGGAGACATCCAGGGCGGAGGACATGTCATCAAAATAAAAGTCAAGCGCCAGGAGTTTGGATGCTCTGTCGAGAGGGTCACAGCGAAGAATATGGTCGAGTGTTTTCTGGGGGGTCGTTGACGTCCTTCCGAGGAAAATAAGTTTGAAAAGGGAGAGCTACGCCACCAAGGTCAGCCAACTCGTCAAACGACGTGGGGGTCACCGACCATATGCTGCTCTCTGAAATGCAGTCCACGAAGAGGAATCGCTTCCAGCAGCTTGTTGATCTTGGAGGCGGGAATCCCTGTGCGTTCGGACCACCCGCGACAACCAAAGGAAAGGTATCGCCATAAGATCTGTGCGATGATGGCATTGAGGGTATCGGGGTCTTCCGTGACATCGTCAATGTGTTCGAGAGCTATCTCAAGGGCATCCAATTCTTCGCCTTCATCCAAGTACTGTCGGAGCGATTCTCTATATTTCTTTTGTTTCCGAAGGATAGCCGCACGAGCTACCCACAGTTCGTGCTCGTCAACGAACTCCATCAGTTCTTCGTCGTCAAACAACTCCGCGGCCCCTCTGCGGGGCTATGAGGCAAGTGGAGAAAACTGTACTTGGAAGACATACTCTAAATTTTTCGCCCGCAAATACGATATCACTGCAGCCTCCTTGATACGGTTTGTTGTCTCCTGGTCTACTCTGGATGTTTTAATAAGCGAGACGGCATCTTTGAGGAGATTGTTATCGAAACAATATGATGCTGCTTCGGTATACATTCCTGCTCGCTTTAGAACTCTCACCACCTCTTGGTGGTACTTGATTTCGGCATAACAGCGCGCGGCTGCTACGTAACGCGAGCGGTCCTCACCGCTTTTTACCATTGCAGCACAACGCTCGAATGCACGAGCAGCATCAACGAAGGCTTCTCTTCGGGGCTTAGGCGTAGAATCAGGGGTGTCGCGAGCGACCTCCCGCAAGTGGCATGCCATAGCAACCGAGTGCATGTAGTCATCTCCCGCATTTAAAAAAGCCATGGCCGCTTCTTCGAATTCTTCGTGATGTATAAGTCGTTTTCCTGCCTCGGACCATTCCTCTGGGGTAGTAGATATATTGGTAAAATGTTCGAGCGGGTTTCTGGAGGAAGGTGGGTCTGAAACAAGCCCGAGGTTTAGGAGATGCCGCTGTGTCTCGTATTTATGTTCCGCCAATTATGGAGTTGTAGGTAAGGCACGAACCTTGATCGGCAGGCAAACGTCAGAATAATCGACGATCCAAAGCCTGTGCCTAGCTCGGGTTATGGCGACGTAAAAGCATTTGAGCTGTCGATGAAGTGCGTCATTCGTCTAGTCCCCGAGGAACGACCGTGCAACCGACCTCATAGATCAGGGCGGCGTGCTTCGGGTCTTCAAGTTCACGAAAGTGTGCATTTGTCAAATGCTGCCAGAGATTTGCGTCGGCAGACTCCCCGAAGAAGTTGTACAGAATAACCTGTGAATGTGAATGAACTGGGACGCATTTTGGAGTGTTGGGAAACACGTAGAACTTACGTCGTCGTACTCAAGACCTTTGCTATTGAGTAATGTCCTGAAATATGTCACAGTAAACGAACAATGCAGGGTAAAAATGGCTCGACGTACAGGATAATGCCGACACGCCCAACATCTTCCTTGAGCCTCTGACGAGCGGCTTCGTCCCTCACAATGATACCTGGTGTCCCAGATAAGACTGTCAATATAATTTGCAACAAATGGAGGGAGATTCACGCACACTGCTTAGACCCAAGCATGCAGGGCTTTCCGCTATGAAAAAAAGTCAATTAAGACACACATGTTCGAAAGGAGGTGGTGCATACTCACTTCGACAAAAGGAAGAAATCCCGTTCTCGGGAAGGAAGGCAATCGCTATGAAAAAACACGGGCATTGCTTTGCCGGCGATACCTGCCTCCGGTTGCAGGACATCGATTGCACCCGGGAATCGCTGTAGTAGCTGGGTTATGGCGTTGGAACACTCGATGATGCCCGCATGAGAGCGGTAGTTCACGAGTAGCTGAAAACCCTTCGGGTGACTCGGGGCCCCACGGACTGATTGGATTGATCTCTGAAGAAACGGTCAGTCTTTCACGTAGTGTCTCAAAATCGCGTACTTGGTATCTATAGACGAACGCCCCAAGCTGCTTGAAACTGAAAGTACTTCCGATAGATATGGTCTGAGCTGTGTCACCAGCCCACAAGAAACCATCAGGATTCCGGCACAGAGATACGATCACTACGTTGTACATCTAAGCGACGTTATCACAGAATATCCATGCGAACGTACGTCGAGCGTCGATGAGGAGTAGGTCTTGCACCTCATCCACGTAACTTCCAGCGACGGATCAGTCACTAAGTCCACCGTGTCAATAGAGGGAGGGAACTCACACAAAGTCGACAAGGTCGCCTTCAAGCCCATTTTCCTTTATCCCATCCAGCAGGTCGTGTGTCCTGTATTCGAAACGGGTCAGCAACGAGTTGAGCGTGCTATGCGTAAGGCGCACCTATCCGCGGGGTCGCGCTCACGCCGTTTCCGCTTGAGTTTTTGATAAGCTTCGAACACCGCGTAATTCCTGTTCGTGAGACTTTCGTAGGTCCCTCTGTCGAGAGCGCGGTTTGGGAACTCTAAGGATTTCTCCGACCCTTTGATAGTCCCTGGGCGGCCAGAAGTTTAGAGACAGGTACAAAAGACCGCAAAGACCGCACCTATGATATCGCCAAATGCCACCGACGGAACTGTATGGCGACATAAGAGGGCTTGCAATAATAACAACAAAGGAGATCGGATGGACACACCAATGCCCTTGGTTAGAGTTTGGGGGAGGTGACGCCAATAGATTCTTTTAAAGACATCAAATGTCACCAAGTCCGTGCGACCTAACCACTTGTTGACCCTCTGCTGGGAATACGAATGTCGGCTCTCGGTGGGCCTCATGTCAGCCTCTAGGAGGCTCCACAGCTATATAAAAATCCGGCCGTCATCAGTTTCCGTTTCATTGTAGCAAGGGTCGTACCGACAGTGTTCACCGTTATGAACAACGGGAAGTGTCTGTCTTGGAGCTCGCTAAATTTCTCAGGAAGATCGTCTCTCGTGCCTTCTGCGTCATCTAGGTCCAGTATCGTATCTCTCCTGCACGAGTTCCAGTGTTGGATACGCTCGCAGATATATTGCGGCGCGTCCGGACCTGCATAAATCGAGAATAAGAGCTCCACATAGTCGTTCTCAACCTTGTTGGCGAGAAGTTGTGACTTCGTTATAAACAGCTGCCGAGGGCGTTGTCCAATGCTTCCTCGGTTCTGCCAGGCTCGTTCTATTCCAAAGATCTTAAAGACGATCACCGTCGTTTTCCTGCCAATGACTACGATCAGGCACACGGCTAGGTTGGAGGAACATCTACGTACCCCGTCCCGCTTCGGCCAAGTACGAATGAAGATTTCGTGGATTCAATGACCTCTTTCTCCTCCAAACTCGAAATTTGATCACCCTCAGAACGTACAGGAGGCTGGCCAAGGATAGAAAAGTACTTACGATACCTGAAAAGCGTGGGGGTATTCGCGTCCCTCGAGGATATCACGTATGACATTCTGATCCGTGCAGATCATCAGCGTTCTGCTGCAACAGCGGGACTGCATGCGTTACCTGAGAAAGAATCGAGTACTGCTCCAGACTGTAACACCACATAAATAACCACCACTCGTCATCCAAAAGGACATCGTACTCACTCGAATAATTATGAATCTAGGTGGACAGAGGTTAGAGACCTACAAGAGTAAGAGCAATGCGATACCTCATCTACATCACCCACCTCCTTGTCCTGGGAGACTGAATCGGTAAAGATAGTTTCAACTTGTGTGGCGGTGCCATCGAATGTCATGGGGTCATAGTAAAACCCGCCGCGGGATTTTCTCGCTTTGCATCTACTTGAGGTTATTTCATGGAACAAAGATGAGGATACCCCGACCATACTTTCCAATATACTCTCTACCATTCTTCGCTTGGTACCTGCCAACCCTCTCCCAGTCGGTTCGATTTAATTTGTCCATACTGTAAATTCCAAGAACCCTCAGAACTGTCATGTGTCACGATCAGACATTCGTGCTAGAAGAGTACTTAAACGACAGAACCTTGGATTTCATGCTATCCACCGCCGAAAGTCTCAGTAATGGTGATTGCTCTAGAGATTATGTCAACTTACGTCTCTGCCAGACTCAGGAACGACATCAATAAGGTACTTGTAGAGCATCAGGATTGCCAGCAGCGGAAAGGTACTGGCGGTCCTTACTACTAGCCTCGTGCCCCCCGGAAGACGGGCTCGAAAGACATCAATCGGGCTATTCCTCGTTAACTGCATTTGGTTGGTTTCAGAAAAACAGCCCAGGGAGAGCTCCCTGTAAATGCACGAGTTGTCTTCCTCGGTCTACCTGACCAAAAAGTGACAGAAACATACCGCAACCTTTCCAGCACTGCTTTAGACAGCGATTTGTCTCGTGTCATATCACTGAGAAATGTACGCGAGCAAAGTATACGCCACTGTCCAAACCCCGCTGCTGGTGGGAAGTAAAGATCAGCCTGCATTCTCCCCGTAGTGAACGACGAACGAGTTGCCCCTATTGCCACTCGCACCCCCTGGTGTATGTTTCCACGAAAGTACGCATTACGCACAAGCCTTGTAATTTCGGGGCGTCGGAGCAAGGAAAAAAAGAACTGGTCGAAGGATGAGTAGCACATCTCATGCACCATTCCAGGGAATGGTGTGCTCACCTTCACGGTGTCCTTTTGATTGTCAACGATCGACCCTCTCATTTTCTCCGCCGACCTCCCTTCGGACTCTACCTCTTCCAAATGACCCGACTGCAATATTAAAGAGAGGTCTTCGAGTATGGTGGGGGCCATTTGGGTACGGTGGCAACGATCGTCGAGCCCTTCTGGTCGTCCGTTGGAAGGATACGGGAGTTGAGAGAGAAAACGAGAAAGTCGAGAGGCAATCTCGTAACCAAGGGAAGAACGGAATGCGCTGATGTTCGGAGGGAATTTGTTGAAGATGAAACCCAAGATGTATTCAGAAGTAACGTGGTTGATAGCTGTGGCAAGCATTAACTGTGGCTCAGTACAGAACAAGGGGTTCGAACATACAAGATATCATGAACTCGAACGCATATGGGTGCTCGTGTTGCAGGGAGCAATAGATGATGGGGGCCATTGAATGGTCATCCAAGGTACCTTCCAGTACGGCCACTGCTGTGGCTATATCTTCTTCCGATGCCAGAGCGGCTATATTGAATATCTTCAGTCCCGCCAAAAGTTGCTTTTGTACACCAAAGGAAAATTCGGGTGGTTCAGACATACTGCAGTGTGAAGAATGGGGATTAGAGACAGAAGGATGGGCAAAATATAGTATTTCGGCCTGACTGCGGAGACACCTCGAAAGACAATTTCGAAGTACTCCTTTCAACACCCTGTCGGTGCATGACGCAATGGGACTACTATATTTGTGTCATCATAGAACCTCGAAATGTGGCGAGCGAAAATGTTCGCGGAGTTGTGTCTTGCGACTACCGGAGTCGTCAAACAGGACGCGGACGAGAACCAGATTGATCAAGATTGGTCCGAAACACGCAGTAGAAGAAGCCACGTATCCAAGCATCTATCGTCTCGGATCAAAGAGTGTCAGAATACGCTGAAATCCGTTGGAAAAAAACAAGCAAGTTATGGCTCGTTGGGCTCGTTTAGCCTGAGTCAAGTCGTTCAGCCGTCAAGCCGCGTCGTTGATTCGGGCCGGATATCCCGTTGTGTGGGGCTCTCACCAATTCAATGCCTCGTTGACAGGGAAAACGGGTTCGCTTCTTTTTTCCATGTTCATTCTCCAAGTTGTTTCTCAACTGCCGACCCTATCATCACTACAATACGAGCCACATCGAATTTGCGCCCCTTGTTATCGACAGTCTTCATTGAACTCCGTCGCTCACAACACACGGGGCACATATTCGGCGCAAATGATGACGACTGGGCCGCCTATTGCAAGATTGTACGCATCATCCCTTGCGCATACATGCACCATGTGCTAAGGTTCTTCCTCATCTTCAGAATACCGCGGTTGTGTCCGGGTCGTTGGGCGAAGTTCTAGAAGATGATCTCACCCAACTACAGTGCAGGCCCGTCAACGATCCCACCTTGGAATTGAATACTGTAGACTCACGCGGGGCCTTCTTTTCAGCGTTTGGTGTTCGTGTCCACCTTCCGAGAGCGGACCGTTGATGGCGATGTCGAAGCCAGGTATGCTTCCTTGTTCATTATTGTCGACGCTTGGCGACACCCATCATGACCAATCGCGGCGTCGCATCCCGGATCGGCCGCGGATCTACCTGAGCATCGAACGCTCACGCGTGTGCGAAACGTGATTTACGGCCTAGCATGGTGGGCGTCGACGACGGTGAGCTCGGAAAAGTATTACTACAGAATGTCCTCGTTTCCTTTCTTTCTCTCGCAGATCGCGCGGTATCTTGTCCAGGTGCGCGTCGTGCTCTCTCCTTGTTTCTCTCACCCCAAGAAGCTGACCATACCGTCTCTCCGACGCAGAAGGTCTTCCTCAAAGGTTCACAGCTGCAGACACAAATACCCGGCTTCGCAGACCTGCTCCCCCCGCGACGCCGGACCGATCCTCCCGCCCAAGATGCCGCTCCGCGTTTTTCGCGCGGCGGATCCGTCAATGGACGCGTGGCACGAGATGGCGACATTCGCGCAGACGGGAGAAGGTAGGGCGGACTGGAATGCAAGCGTGTCGTGAAGAAGACGCGGTAATGTCCATCCTTGTTCGCATTTCGCCTCAGCGCCGTCGTTGTTGAATAGGGACGCGCGGTGTCCGCACTCAGTACTCAGGCTCAGTAGCCGCAAGCCTTCTCACCATCATCAAGAAACCACACACGGTCCCCTCTTCCCACTTATGTGTTTCACGCATCGATATTTGTGCATGGGTCGTGAATCTTGCAGGGCCGCCGAGACTGATCTGCCGAAGGGTCTTGAATGGGGCTCGCGAAGGTTCCAGAGGTGGGCATGAGGCAGCTCAGAAAGCTGTCGTTACGTTGCAAATTGATCCGCGTAAATGTGTGATTTGAGGCGATTTTCATGGTCGAATTAGCACTGATAACGCGATTCTTGTTTCTGCATAAAACCAGCAGCAAACCAACTGCAGTAATACATAACAATTCATAATAAGAAACTATTATTATAATCGAATTTTATGTCCGTTCAAGGATTCGTATAAAATTCTTGTTCAGCCACCACTTATTTTTGCATGCAGAACCAGAGTTGTACTTTAGGGGGGTCATGCCGGTCATGTTCAAGTTGTAAATGGCACGCGCGACTCCTTTCCACTATATTTCAGTTAATGATTTGGCATCGGCGTGGAGAGGTGGGGGAATGCAGCACCACTGGCAGGACAGGGGTTCGACCGGACTCGGCGCTCGTTTTCTCACCACGGCGATTAGGATTACTATTTGCGCCGCGACCACGTTCCACCCAGTGGCACCACCTTTGGCAACACTCTTTGCAGTGCAAAAGTCATGAGCCGTTCTACTGGCAGCTTTCATCCTCGCCACGCATCGATACCGAAGGGCCTTGCCGCTTTAGAGTGGTTTAAGCCAGAGCTATTGAAGTATCTCGACGATGAGGGTATCGATGTGGCACTTGAGTCTATCCAACAGTTCGTCCGATCAGACACGCTTAGTTTTGTTTTCGAAGTGGCTTTGGAACTACGGGGATGCACAGAGTTACTCCTATCTTGTGAGCCAACCAATTACTCCTTCGCACGTTCTTGACACCGGTCGTCCCTTTGCTAGCCCTGTCCCAAGATAGATTCACCGTCGTATTGAATTGGGTCGACAACGTATTTCCACACGACCTAGACAATTATTCTCCGAAAGCCATTTGCCCTAGACTCCTCTCAACCATCTCCGTCTCCCTGCTCTTCCTTCAGTCCCCAAACGAGGACGACCTGGCGCAAGACTTGGACGCGTCTCACCAATATGTAGTGCATTCTAACTCCGTTCTCCAAGCCCTTGTTACCATCATCCAGTCACCTTCTTCCGGGATTGATGGGGTCTCATCTGACGAAGAAGCGTTCCCAATGACGAAACGGAAGAAAGGCTCCCAGAAAGCGCAAAAAAATGCGAGAAGAAGCCGGCAGACGTCGAAGCCAGTTGACCCGACCCCTTTCCTGGCTCTCCGCTTCGATGTACCTTGTTCTCATGGTGAAGCTAAGAAGATGGCGCTGGGGATCTTAAGCAAACAGAAGAGTATACTTATGGTGATTGCTGCCGTCCGCTATACTTGACTCCTTGATGACCCCTTCTCCTTCCAGTCTCACCTATGCCTCTTCCGTCTCGAATCCCTCTCGGAGATATTGAAGAGAAACTATATTCCGGCCGCGGTCGTGGACGCTGCTGTCGAAGACAATGGCGCACTAGCCAACCGGTTGGTCCGGGATATCGAGATACTTGAAGAAGTTCCTGCTGCATATCCTCAGGTTCAACCGATGAAGGCGGCATTGTATTTTGATAGCGTCGATGGATTCGGCCAGTGGCGAATTTTGATTTCAGGGAGAGCAGACCGAAACCTCCGGGAAATGAGGAAGAAAGATACGAATCTTTTTCGCATCACGCTTAAAAAGATCAAGTAGCTCTCTACTCGTATGCCTCGGCTCTCTGCATATTGCCTGACACGAAGGACTGTACAGGGAACTGTCGAATGGCCACTTCTCGGACGACAACCATAAACGGTTGACCGGGACCAGTATATCAGTTCCAATCTACGAGGCAAAGATGACGCGCGATTCGCGACTTGTGGTGTGTATTGTGCCACTTCATAGAGCCCTCACAACCTCACCGAGATACAGTACCAGGTCGATTGCGTACCGGATTTCAATAGTCAGGTGAGGCAGAAGGCTCGGCCATGGTGTTGCGTCACTTACTCAATAACCCTAGGTTGAGTGTCAAGGTGCGACCCGCTAGGTCAGCTACTGTATGCTTGCCTACTAAATGATGTGTAGCTATCAAGGTATTTGGCGTATACACCCACGCGCAGTTGGACAAACGCCTTTGGGACTCCATGGGCCATCAACTCTCACGAAAGGGCAAGGAATATCAACGGCGGTACGTGATCGTCACAGAAAAGTTTGCACGGCACGAACAATCTGCGACAGTTGCACGTTTCGTTCTGAGCCCATACATAAAGGCGACAAAGTAGTGCCACCTGCTTCCTTCCCCGCAGAGCCACCTCCTGACGCGAAGATGATACCCGACGAACTTCCTATTGTTAGTGACGAGGTTCTGGGAGAGGTTCGTCCAAGTATTGCGCCTTCCGGCAGCTTGTTGATTTCTCTCCTAAGCTCCATGCGTTACTCGTGTTAGCAAACCGCTTCAGGAGTTGGCTGTGGACTCGCTGACCCGTGTTTATAGACTTGAAAAATTCGTCGCATTCTCCCAAGTGAGTACTCTGCGGCGCCTAGCCCAGTGGGCTGGACAGGGTTACTTACTCTCACCACTCCAGGCGCTGCTCACGAGTATGTCTCCTTTCGCAATGAAGAGGTCGTGAAATATATCTTGCGTAGGTATCCTCGCGGATCAAGAGGTCGTTCACGTCTTTCAAGTGTCGTAGGTCTTGTTCTCGGGTTACGAGTATGTGTGACACCGTATCCATCTTCCAGCCCTCATGAACAAGAGATTATCGAGAACGCCCACTCCTGTTTCGTTCAGGGACGTAGTGGCACCGGGTATGAATCAGGGATTCCTCGCAATAGGTTCTGACAGATATTTTAGGAAGACTACGACGATGCTCTTCAAAATGTTGGGTATGGAGAACTCTTGGCAGCAAAACCGCGAGCTCAGACCTAATCGCCCGCGCCAACTTTTTGTCACCCAGTCGAGAATGCTCGCCGATAAGGTTGAAGAGTATTTTATAAAGCTTCTTCAATCGCTCGTGCTTGCGTCGAAAACTGAGGGCGGAATTTCTGACCTGCTTGAAAGGCAGAAGAATAGAGAGGAAGCGGGGTTGGTGGACCAGGACGAGGCCATGAATTGGCGTGAAGATCTCCCTCAGAGATTCAGCGACCTGCAAGACGCCCATTTCCCCATGTTCATCACGTTCGACAAGGTGAGTTACGGTGTTCCTCTGCTTATATTATTTATTGCGTTAACATCTATATCTCCAGCTGTCTGCGATGATCGAGGCGGACATGAGTCACCCTCCAGGAATTGTAACGGAAGATGAGCTCGGGGCAGGCCAGCAAGCAGAGTCTAGCGAGTACATGCTCCAGAGACGGAAATCCTTCATATCCTTCGACGTTTTTTGGGAGGAGTACTGGGCGCACTTTCCTCAGTCTCTAACGAAGGGCATAGGTTCGTTTCGTTTACCTGCCTTCGCCAATCGCTGTGATCCTAATTTCGTATTGCAGACGCCTCCCTTGTCTTTAGTGAATTCATGGGTAAATATACCTGCGTCACCTCCAATGTTGTTTTCGATTTCGAAATCTCTCTCTAGGCGTCATCAAGGGTTCTGAGATGACACTGGATTCGGAGACCCATTTCCTCGACTATGAGACTTATCTGAACCTCAGCGCTCGAACACAGGCTACGTTTGCAGGCAGGCGCAAGGAAATTTACGTCCTCTTCGAGACCTATCTAAAGATGAAGCGCGACCGTAGAGAATACGACGCCGCAGATCGGTTGGCCCTACTCTAGTGTCTTCTCGCCAAGCTTCCCAATTCTTGACGATGTCGTTGACAGAACGCATGCGATTCTCCGTAGCATGGTGCAGGATGGTATGAAGGGCCAGAAGATTGATTTCCTGTTCGCATTTCTCTTAATTTTTCTCGATCCAAAACTTAAAAATATCGAAATAGATATGTCGACGAGGTCCAGGACAACTTATTGATTGACGCAAAGGGTGGGCATGTCTCGACCTCAACCCAGACCGCGGGCGTTCAATCTCCGCACAGTCCTCAGAGCCATCTGCTGCAATCCAGACGGTCAGTTTTGGGCAGGAGATACGGCGCAGACGATCTCCGTCGGCAGTTCGTTCCGTTTTGACGACCTGAAAGCATTTTTGCATCGGAACGAGGCAAGTGACCTCTGCCATTGTCGACGAGAGAGAGTTGCGAACTTTGTCCGGATATTATAGGAACGTATGAAGCAGCAATTCGTCCAAACGATTGCACCCCATCAGCCTAGGTCGTTTCAACTCGTCACCAACTTCCGCTCGCACGGCGGGATAGTGAGGTGCGCGCACTCGGTCATTGTGCTCATTACGAAGTTCTGGCCGTATGCAATCGATATATTACCCGAGGAGAAAGGGATCGTCGATGGCATAAAGCCAGTTTTTTTCAGCGGCTGGGACCAGGATAATGTCCGATACGAATCATTCCTTTTTGGAACAGCGTTAGTACACGCTTCCAGTCCCGATTTCCTGCAACTGATGTAGTTCCATAGTGGGCATCATATCGAATTCGGAGCGCAGCAATGCATTCTGGTGCGGAATGACGCGGCCAGGGAGAAGTTAAGGAAACAGGTCGGCAATATTGGTCTAATTATGTGCGCCCTCTTTAATGCGCGGCTGGTTGAAATACTGAAAGCTTATAGGACCCTCTACGAGAGCAAAGGCCTGGAGTTTAACGATGTAAGTTCGCCTCCAGTTGGCACCGAATCCGTTACGATCGGGCTTTCTAGGTTCTCCTTTACAACTTCTTTGAGGACTCTACTGTCGACGTCTCCCAGTGGCGTGTTGTTCTCAATGCGATTGACCGTGCTCAGCGTGCAAAGATCCCTGCTCCAACTTTCGACGAAAGTCGCCATGCTGGCGTTTGCTCCGAGGTTTGTTGCCCTTTCCAGGTCCCCATAACGTACCTAAGTTGTCTCACAGCTGAAGTTCCTGTACGTCGCTATCACGAGAGCCAGAAAGAATCTCTGGGTAGTCGATCGCTCCGAGACGGCTGAACCGATGCGGGTGAGCGACATTTACTTCCGCAGTTGTGGCGCTCTAACCCGCTCCAGATATACTGGTCCTCAAATGATCTCTTCCAAAACTGTACACCAGGCGCAGACGTACCCCAGCTTGCCGTATCTTCGTCTCCAGAGGAGTGGGCCAAAATGGCGAGGACGTTATTTTCGCACAAGCGATACTTTCAAGCCATGCATAGCTACGAGCGCGCCGGGATGCTTCGTGAGAAAGCTATCGCACACGCTTATCATCTTCGTGAACAAGCACGCGGGATCCCTGTACGCAACCGCTCTGGGGACAACAAGCGACGGGACGCGCACACCGAGGTCGCTCGAGCGTTTTTAGCTTCGGCGCGGGAGGCGACCATCTTTCGGGAACGAAGCGAGTACTATCGTATTGCGGCTGAGGCGTTCCTGGTCCTAGAAGATCACGCACAGGCTGCACAAGCGTTCGAGAAAGCTTCCAAGTTTACAGAGGCCGGTCAAAACTATCGTCGTGCAGGGATGTTCGATGCGACGGTCTCTGTCATCCAGAATCATGGCGATGCCATGGACTCTTCGGTTGCGAGTCAGCTCACTGACGTTGCAAGATACTATTACCTCCAACGAGGAGACCTGAAGTGCGTTCCCTTCCGTCACTTTCCCGCCACCGCCCGTCACATTAGTTCGCAGGAAAGCCTCTGGCCTGTTCTCTGGCCTCGAGGAAGAGCTGGAATTCGTCAGAGATTGTGATCTTGACATTGCCGAGGTCAACATTCTTGTCGAGGCTGGCCGATTTCGCGAGGCTGCCGTTCTTCACATCCGCGAGAACAGGGTTCTCGATGCCGTTGAGGTGCTTCTGAAGGACAAGAATTCGCGCGAAGCAACCCAGCTGGCAACACAGAAATTACTCGATGCTCTTTGGAGCACCCTCTCCTTTGGCGTAACGCCCGATATCCTCGATGGTGACGCTCAGGCCAAACTCCGGAAGATCAAGCAGCTTATTGAGCGTCTTGACGTACAATCCCTTGATTCAAAAGCTCAGCAGGAGGTCAGGTTCTTTCGTCCTTCGTCTAGTCTCCAACTGATCGGTCACCAGTTCCAAATGTTTGAAGCTATCGGTGAAGCAAACACGGCTCAATTAATGGCCCTAGGGAGGACTTTCCATCAGGAAGGAAATAAACCTGCGGCGCTCCTCTGTCTTGATCACTCTTTCCAGAATTTTAATACACAGATCCTTCAAAGTTACTCTGACTCCCAGGTCCTCAACATGGCGGTCGCTCTCCACGGTTATGCACGCCTAGTTCAAGAGATCATTTTTTCTTTGGACCCATGGGATAGGCGCCACATCCGGAAACTCTTTTCGTTCTCTATACAATCGAATGGTCGTATATGTCTCCCACGTGGCACATTCCTTCATGACTGCTCCCAAAGATCCCTACGGAGACCATTAAGCGACGACATTGCGGTAGAAGTGAGATACTTCTACGAGCTATATCGATATACGCTCCGAGAACGATTGAGAAAATTGCTCGACGCATATTGCGACGGTTGCCTCTCCGTTCGCGTCTTTGATCCATGTGAAGTATCCGCTGCCGGACGATGTGACCGAGCCGACTGTACGCGACATCACAAACTTGACCGCACGTGGTTCGACAGAAGATTGTGGTTCCACATTTATCTAGTCGACTTCTCGATCTTGCTCCAATTTTTCGGTGGGGATTTCCGCTACCAACGGTGCGTTTCTAAGCTTTTGAGCGCACAGCACGCTTACCACACCTTCTGAAGTATCTGGCCGGAGCGACTTTATGATACCATGAACCCGATGCACATCTCTTTCGGGTCTCCCATGAATGTCGAACTTCGACTGACATCGCGGACATTTGACTTGCTGAGGACCCACTGGATTTGGCCTAACCTCGACAGTCTCGAGCCGTATCAACCCAAGTTTTTATCGACGTTGCTGAGATTGGTAGACCTAGGTTCCTTCGTTGACAACAAGGCACTCGTCGATTTCGTCTATCGTACCAGGTTGGTCCAGATATATAGCCCACCCTTCTTAATGCGTGAGGAAAGGGATGGATATGTTATCCTGGATCTGCTTGAATTCTTACGCGGGGACAAAAACAGTAGTATTCACGCTGGTGCAATGTTCATACGGTGTGTCTCCTACCAATTTCTTATTTCCTTTTCTGATGCTACCCCTTTTAGACACATTCTCGACAAAAAAATTCCGGTTGAGATTACTATGCTGTGCAGATTCATGGAGCTTGTCGTAGGTTCACTTATCATAGCGTGGTCTTTCAGGAAGACAGGATCACTTCATGGGGTAACACTCCCGCGGAGTTGGATGCTTGAAAACGTGCGGAAGTTGGATAAGGTCCAAAATAAGGATGCACATCCCCACTTCGCTTTCACAACGATAGATCTGTTCCAAGACCTGTTGGAGAATATCTACACGGGCGGTGGCGCCGGTAAGTGAAGCATAGGTAGAGCGCATGTTGTTGCTCATTGCGGTCAGACCACCTTCTCCACCAAAATAAGCCTCTCAGCGTCGTTTCCCTCCGTGTTAGAAACCTCACTCTGGCGAGATTGTGTGTGCTCCTACCTACCTACAGCTATTGCTGACTGAAAACCGGACTCAGGTGCAGGATTGTTTGTTTATGTAGGTTTTGGGTCATATGCCAGGCGCAGTACTCACAAAAGCACATAGTGGGATTCAACTTCCGTATTACCAACTTGAGGGCACGAGTCTTGGGATCGATTACATCCCTCCGGAAAACAGATCCTAATCGGATGTTCTCCTCCCTTTTCAGCCAGTGGGTGTAATTCCACTTTTCCTGGAGAGCAAGATTGAACGAAGCCTAGGTATGTCCACGCCCAGGATTGGTCACGACTTGCTGTTGTTGTCACCTCGTCTATCCCTCAACCGCAGCTGGACGAGATGGTAACCATGGTGGACGAGAATCGGAACGCTCCGCACACCTTTCGTGGAGTCTACCCCATCAAATTCCGGGATGCGGCCGACATTGGCCGAAAACTCAGTTTGGCTGCGGGCCCTGCGTCGATGCTGAACCCCGCGGCGTCGCCGTTTATTCCTACTCAAGCACGCGCACAGGCGAATGACGCACAGCCCCCGGTTGAAGCCCCGACAGAGGAGGCAAATGAGGCCGACGATCCAATCCCGGAGGATATAGAAGAGGAAGACACAGAACCACCACCGAACGACGCCGATGTTGCCACAATAATCGGATCTATCGGGACGAAAGTCTCAAAGATATCGGAGGAAGATTTAGCCAAACAGCATCACGCGGCGAAGACGTTGCAATCCTACTATCGTCGGCTCCAGGCCAAACGTGCAAATCAGATCGCCCACGCAGGACTGGGACTGCCAAAGGCCCGAAAGGATCGGTTCGAAGCTTTTGCGCAAGCGGCAAACACTATTGAATGGCCGAAAAGGTCGCCGTATCGGCGTATTTTCTTGGGAGCTCTCCCCCATTTGCTCCTCTGCCTCGATCATACGAGGACGATAGTGATGGATGAAAAGGCAAAAGTGAAGCGGGCAGCACGCTCAAATGGGAGACACCAAGAAATCGAGGACCTTATGAAGCGGCAAACGAAGCTAAAGTGGGTGCACGACGGTGTTCGCCCATACTAGGTCTAGTTCCAACTGACGATTTCCGCATGCCGGGTCTCAGCACCATAATCAAACGTATACAAGGCTTCCAGGCAGAGCTCAAGGAAACGTCTGATATCCACAAGCGCCGAGACCTCAAAGTGTTGGAAGTCTACGTTGGACTCGTCGCGACGATCCTCGACGAAGTGCCGCGGGCAAAGGAAGAGTTAGACTTTGACATGACGATGGCGAGTGCGTGGAGGAGACACGTGAATGAAAGCCGGAAGCCGAAAGTAGTAGAAAAGCCAGAGCTAAATACCGATGACCTCGACTTGGTGTATGTCTAAGTAGTTCAGTTTTACAGGGGCCTCGCGCGCGGCCCATATTTTTCTTCGGGACCTTCACCCACCAGGGAGTGATAATTAGTTAACAAAGCACTCTCTTGTCTTGAGTGCAACTGCATGGAGGAAACAAAACCCAGGTTTCGACGTCGATTGCAAGCACTCATGCAACAAGCAGTTCGCGATTCATTCGTTCAGTTTTTGCTTCCCAACATACCTATGTAGCACTATTCTAGTGTGTATCGACCATGCGTTAATCACGTCCCCTTTCTCGGTGCACACACCTGCCTTGCACTGGCAGCAAGAGAGAAAACTCGCATCGATCGCCTTCGGCTTTTCACCTCTGGACTTTCGGTATTTTCAGTCATAATGACTAGTATAATACTTGGTGCCGATTAGCACCACTGTTCTCGACTCGAAAGGACGATTTCTTGCGTCGCCTTCTGATACGAAATCCCGGGTATTTTTTGGACCGAAGTTATCTTTCGATCTTGCGTCATTTTCTGACAGCGTCGTCATCTTCCCCACATGCCAGTAACTTACACGTAGAGAGCTCGTGTGACCCATGCGGCCCACAAGACCTGGAGGGAAAAATGACCCCTCTTTTAAGGATTCTACTTGTGGCTACCTATCTCGACACCGATGTAGGGTTCTCCCCTTGACCGTCTTAGTCTAGTTCCAGAGACAGTTGCGCACCCCCGCTTTTTTTTACAAGCGCGCATACTAGGCTACTAGTGGCAGTACCAGTCGGACAGTATTCCCGAAGATGCTCATGGAAGCATCAGAAATCGACCCTTACGGCCGCCATACTTTTTTTCTGGGGTGCGTCATATCTGTCTCCCGGATCATGGTGCCTTTGCAGATCTTTTTCTCCCCAGGTGCTGAGTCGCCCAAACCCCATGACTGGTCGGAAGAGTTTGGCACGGTCCAGAAAAACAAGTTTACGGTACTGGTGCGATTTCTGGGCCATCGTGAATGAATCACCAAGATCGCTCTTGGGATGCGAAGTTTCTCGTGCCTCGTCTCTCCAACTAGCTATACCGCATAAATCACGCATCAGGCAATTATAGCTCGTGTGCTCAACCCCTATTTGGTGAAGGCTGACACGTATGGCGCTCATGGTTCTGTGGCACACGATCAGAAATATTATGTGGGTACGTTAGGCACTTATCTCGAACCGGATGGTCGGGCGGAGCGACTGATAAGTTTCTGTTGGCCGCACGCACGCGTGGTCACGCGAGCGAGTTTGGTGGGAACAACCACCAGCGGGGTGGAAGCGCTGAGCGGTACCGGCTCGTCGCTCGTGTGACCACAAATTCGATCGGGGCGAGCGGGTAAAGCCGCTGGACGCCGCGTTCCTCTATCCTTTTTCGTCTGGCTTGCTTCGAGTGGCGTCTGGCGTCTGGCACAAACACGCTGATTAGATGGACGCCCGGAAGAAAGAATTGGGTGACGTCATTTGAGGGAAATGTGAGTCGTCTGGACGCGGGACTCAGAATCAGAATATTCTGCCTACAAGTACTCACCTGTTGGCAGGATACGGACCTGCACTGACTCGGGTCCACACACTTGTGCAATACAACAAAACAGACGTCAGTAATACACCGACACGTTAGGCACGTTGGGCTGCGCTAGGTCGAAAACCCACATCTCTCGCCAGAGAATCGTGGTGGGAATTTTTCTGCGCGGCCATTCGAAAGAGAAAGACAAAAAGGAAGCGTGACTCCACCAGCAACACAAGCTGTATCATGAGGCGCTCGCTCAGAGGGGGGTTGCCGTAACATGTACTCCAGGCATGTGGCAGTGGGTCGGAAGAACAGTTCCGAAGTCCTTTCTGATGTGTCTAACGCAACTGTTCGACGGCTTGCGCGCGGATACCCCGTGAACTGCACAGGTTTACAAGTAGTACCCTCACCGTGAGAATTATCGCCAGGTGGGATGTATGTACGTAAACGACTGGGCCCCCCATGACCAGGACGTTGCGCGTCGAGCGCTCGGAAGGTGCTGTTGCTCCACCCCGTGGGCCATGTGCCAAGACCGGATGTGCCGACCGGAGCCCGCCGCCGCCGCCGCCGCCACCACTGACATGTATTTACAGTATTCTACGTGGTCCGCCGTCTTCTCCCCTTTTGCTTGTTTGTTTGTCTAGTTTCATCCGGGCGCTTCCGCGGCATACTCGTCGTCGCTTAGGATGCCACGCAAGGCCTCGCTAATCTGCGCGTGGAGGGCCTCTGCTCATCGGATTTGGGGTTGGAGAGGGTGTGGGGTAGGTAGATAGACGTACTGGCTCGAGCGACCGCCGCGGAGTACTCCTGATTTGCGCGCTGCATCTCCTCCTCGAGCGTCGCGAGGCGCGCGGTCTATCCATCACAGATGCTAAGCCAAAGTAGGGGGGACGGTTACGGTAGCAGGGCCGCCTACGCGCGGGGCGTACCTGGACTTCCTCCGGTTCTGGAGTCGGGAGATTTTGGATGAGGTACTCGATTTGTTTGGCCTTTGCCATGAGGTCGTTCACGAGTTCCTTCTTGTTGGCTTTGTCCAATCAATCAATCGTGAAAATGAGTGATGCAGAGAGGAGCTACCCTCGAACACGTCCGGGGGATCGACCTTGTCCGGGTTGCGCTGCTTGGTGACGGGGATCTCTGAGGAGACTTGCGTAAAGTCGGCGCGGGAGGTGAGGTACGCGATGCTGCGGGACATGATGGTGAGGAGCTATGGGGGCGGGGCGCACAGACCGTCAGCGAATCAGGGAGAGGGCATAGCGAAGGGGCTTGCGTTTTGGATCTCGTCCTGGAGCTGCGTGATGCGGTCCATGCTCGACAGTTCCTGTAGCATCGCGGTCCCGAGACGAGCGATTCCATATCTTCCTGACCTTCTTGATGCTTTGTGACATGCGTGATGTCACACATTGGGAGAGCTGTGGCCGTGCCGCGTCGGTTTGTTCGCGACGACTCATACCACCACCACCTTTTTACTCTCGCACCTCGAAACATGGGAAATGACGGTGGAAGCATCCCAGATCGTCGGGACCTCGTTCGGAACAAACCCAAAAGCAGAACAGGCAGACAAGGCAAATCAAACCCGTGCGAGGTGGTTTTTCTGTGCTCTGTCCAAGGTACGTCTTACTAAAGTCATAAGGGCTAGTTCGTTGGCTAAAGCTCGTGAATGCGCATTCCTCAGCGTCCGTTGCAAGAGCCCGTCGTGTCATGCGAGCTTGGAAAACTATATAATAAGGACGCGATGATCGAGTTTTTACTAGACCGGTCGGCGTTCGGTGACGGGGAGGAGATATGCGGGCATATACGTTCATTAAAGGTGCGCAACTCGTTTCTTTTCTGTTCGAATTTCGTCGAATGTACACGCATTACAGGACGTCAAGACACTCTCGCTGACCGGCAATCCTGCTCCCAAATCGGGCTCCCCGGATTCGGGCGTTGACCGGGGACTCTTCGTCTGTCCGCTCAACTTGAAGGAGATGACGGGGGTAGTCCCATTTGTGTACCTCTCTACCTGTGGCTGCGTGTTTTCTCAGGCAGGGCTCAAGGCCGTGTCTACGGGAACCCCACCGTCCGAAAAGGGGAAAGATAAAGATAAAGATCAAGATAACGATAACGATCGGCCTGGAAGCGAGGAGGAGGGGGGTGCGCAACTGGATGTCTGCCCACAGTGCGCGACAAAGTTTGATCGCTCGGAGGAAGTCCGGGTACTCAATCCAGGAGCCGAGGAGGAGGAACGCATGCGGGGTACAATGGAACGGCGGCGTGCCAGTGCTCCCGCCAACAACAGGGGCAAGTCCAAGAAGCGGAAGGATGCAGGTGTGGTTCCAGAAGGGCCAGAGGCGGTGCAACCGCCTGGGAAGAAGAAGAAGAGTGGGTCGGGGCCGGGGTCTGGGACAGCAAGCCCGGCACCGTCGATGGGAGCTGCGAGCCGCGCGGTGGCTAGCAGTTTGGCAATGGAGGAGGCCAAGCGGAAAGCGCAGATGAGCGATGCAGTGAAATCGTTGTACCGGCCCAAGGACGGCAAGGTACGAAAGGAGACGTTTATGACGATGGGTACGTTCACGAGGGTGAGTGAAAATCTATTAATTTAATAATAAGTCAGCTGATGATATATTTTTATTAATAATTAAGTACGCCTAGTTTGGGTTTGTTGGTGTTGTTGTAGTCAGTGGATTGCATGTAACTTTCTCGAAAACCGAAAACACGATGATGATTCCTCGCAAAAAACCCGTCTTGACTCGTCGTTTTCTGACGACAATATCTCCCACTCGTTCTCGCCCTCGTTCCTTTCTCGCCGCCACAGAATTTCCAAACCACGTTGCGCCTGTTTCCCCGACTGTACGGCTACTGACTCAGATCCACTCCCCTTCCACAATAAATAGTCGCGTGCCCTCAAATCCTCATTCCCATCATCCCGTCCTCTTAGCCCGTACTCGTCGTCCCCGCTCCCTCCCTCTCCCCTTTTCCCTCCCACACGTCCTTCTCCGCCGCCACCTACCCGCATCCCGTATGTTCCTTTCTTCCGAACGACTGTCCAACGCATGGCGCCACACACCTATGAAGTGGAACCCCCTCCCTTGGTTCGTCGGTGCCCTATTACTCGTCGTCATCCAGTACCGGCGGCACCAGGCGGAGAAAGAGGTCCACGTCGATGAGGATGGACATGAGGTCATCAAGCTTAAAGGGCCGTGGCAGGTCGGTATGCCCTTTTATTCTTCTCATGTCCTTCCCATCCTTCCCTGGCACGCCTTTTGACCTTGGTCATGCGCTGCAATCTCTCTATTGGGTCGCTCCACGGGAGACCACGGCTCACTCGGCCCTCTCAGCCTCCATCAGCGGGGTTTGTAGACACAAACACACCCGTTCTCCACGCCCCCCAACTGACTGTCCTCTTCCGTCTCTCTTAACAGGTGCACATACTCGGCGCACTCCCCCTCCGTAACCTCTCTCGTCTATGGGGCTGGCTCAACTCTTTCGAACTACCAGTGTGGCTCAGACCGATCGGCTTCAAGGCTTACGCCTTCCTCTTCGGCTGTGACCTTACCGAGATCGAGCCTTCCGACCTACGCGAATACCCTTCCCTCGGTGCTTTCTTTTACCGCTCACTGGCTCCTGGTACACGTCCCATCGCCGATGCTGCGCTCGTTTCTCCTGCGGATGGAACTGTGCTCCACTTTGGCGCCGTACAGGGCCACCGTGTCGAACAAGTCAAAGGGATAACCTACTCTCTCGACGCTCTCCTCGGCGTCGAGCGGCCTAGATCTGTAAGCGGGAAGCCGACAAACACAACGACGACGGTACCTTTCCCAGCCCGGGAGATGGCGATCGTCGACGACCGTGAATTCGCCAACGTGAACGGAATAGAATACAGCCTTTCGCAGCTCATCGGCACGTCCGCGCCCACGACGCCCGTCTCTCCCGGCTCTGGGGGAGAAGAGGAGGCACCCCCAGAGTTCCCGACGGACCCCCAAGCGTACGGACGTCCGTCCCCGCCGCCCGTGCCGCACAAGTACGGTGTGCGGATCGATGCGTCCGTCATCGAGCCGGAGAAGTCTGTACAGGACACCGTCGCCGATCATACCTCCGTTGCGAAACAGCTGGGACTGCGCAGCGCACTCGCTGGCTCGTCGCGACGTGGCTCTGTGCGGGTCAAGCCCGGCAACGCTCTCTTTTTCGCTGTGATTTATCTCGCGCCGGGTGACTATCATCGGTTTCACAGTCCGACGGCATGGGTAGTTGAGAAGCGGCGGCATTTCCAGGGTAGGTTTTTTTTTTTTTCTTTTCGTGAATTGGCTCGGCTAAATTAAATGCACGTCGGGCAGGTGAATTGTTTTCGGTTTCGCCTTGGGTTGCCAAGCGCGCTGAGAATTTGTTCGTGCTCAACGAGCGTGTTGCGTTACTTGGGCGTTGGCGACACGGGTTTTTCGGCATGGTACCTGTCGGTGCGACGAACGTGGGCAGCATAAAGATCAATTTTGATCAGGCACGTAATTTCACGTCTTTTTTTCTCGTAAGTTTTTTTTCTTAACTCATTTTCTGGATGGCAGGCTCTACGCACAAACGTGCGTGGACGCCCTCCGCCGCCGGGGACATATACGGAGGCGGTCTACTCGGCGGCGTCGCCGATATTACATGGCCAGCCATTACGGCCGGGTCAGGAGATGGGAGGGTTCTGTCTCGGGAGTACGATCGTGTTGGTCTTCGAGGCGCCGCCCACATTCGAGTTTGGTGTGCATGCGGGGCAGAAGGTGCGCGTAGGGCAGAAACTGGGGGATTCACCAAAGGAGAAGGGGGAGTGATTCACTTTAGACAAGTAGAGCCAGTGTTATGACCGCCACTACCAACACACCACACTAACTCTTGGTTTTTACGCTATTTCATGAAATTTTTTCCCCTCTATGTACATCCGGAAATCTATATGCATATCGCGATTCAACTCGTGTTTTCCCGCTAGCGCTCACTTGTCAATTGACCCGTAACGTACATCAGATCAGGCGCCCGCTTCGACAGTTGTCTGCTGCCATCCATGACGATCGACGCCAACGCTGATGGCAATGCCGCCCTGCCTGGCGCTAACGACGACCCTACATACGTCGTCTTTGGCTATGGCTCTTTGATCTTTCGCGTGCGTGACCGCGGACACCTAGTAGATCGAGTGTTAACGTCCAGTAGCCCCCGCCGCACGTCATCAAAGAAAGTAACGTTGTTTCATTCGTTGCTTTTCATCTGCTGCACCCTGAGCGCCCGCCCCAGTCCCAGGGTTCCTCAAAGGCTACGTCCGCCGTTTCGCGCAGAAATCGCACGACCATCGCGGCACTCCCACAGTGCGTGCTTTTTGGCCTTTGTCGGTCGCGCATGACCTTTTTCTGGTCCGCAGAGCCCCGGACGCGTCGTCACGCTCGTGCATCAGGAAGACTGGGCGGGCTTTTCTAGTGCGGTGAGCCGCGCCTCTTTCATCGACCTTGCTGCTGATCGGACCGGCGCGTTCCAGGACTCGTTCCCGCATGAAGACGTCGTTTGGGGTACGTACCGTCCGTCCGTCGACATTGAAAGACCGACCGTAACGCGCCCCCCGCAGGCGTCGCGTTCACGATCGACCCGGCGCACGCCGCAGAGGTCCGCGCATACCTAGGTAACAAAAAACACCCTACTTTTCTTGTACGTAGTTTAACCCGCACACCAGACTACCGCGAAAAGGTACGCGCACCGCCATTATTCCGGAGAAAAACGCGAATTGAACGCAACAGGATGGATATACCCTTGAGCGCGTCGACGTCCACGGCGCCGGCGACGTGCCCGTGTGCGGTGCAGAGTGCTACGTCGGGCGGAACGACAATCCTTCTTTCGGTGCGTGCGTCCGCTCGTTCCCGATATACCCCCATTGTACGCAAATGTAGTTGGGTCGGAGCCTCTCGAAGAGCTCGCGGATACGGTGTGGCGCGCCGTAGGCCCGTCCGGGCGCAATAAGGTATGCGTGCGTGCGTTGAGCCGCGCTCGCCCCCCGCTGACGATGGCGGTGGTAGGACTATGTGTATAACCTCGCCGCTGCTGTACGCGCGTTGGCGCCAGAGGCGCACGACTCGCACCTCTTTGCTCTCGAGGTGCGTGCCAGTTGCGCGAACAAGGGTGTGCTTACTAAAATCAAGCCTCCTCCGTCCTTACAGGCACGACTACGCGAGCTGGATCGCACCATCGGATCCGAATCGTAGAAATGACTTTTTTTTTCAATATAGAGTTGTCATGAAATAGAGTCATCATGAATTGTATCGGAGAGACACACAAACGGATTTTACTGCTACCATTAAACAGGGCCCGAGCGTCTGAATTCGTACCATTATCGTGATATGGCGGGTCTGCGATGCCAAAAAAGGAGTCACTTTGTTTCTTGTACAACTGCACGTGTCATGGACGTGGCGAATCACACCGCACGCCCCCATATACGAGCCCCTTGGCGGCTACGTCACCCACTTCCAGGACCCCGGGCGATATCCCCAACAACGGCGATCGCTCGTCGACGTTAGGATTCGCCACATCGAGCCTGCGTTCCCTCTCAACGATCCTGTGACCGCCGCGAGCCCGAAATGTCATTACAACGAAAGAAGCAGAAAGGACAACTCACCCTCGCATGACGGCGGCCGTCGTCATTCGCTTGGCCCGCCGCTTGGACTGGTTGTCTTCGTACCGGTCCGTCTCGTCGACGATCTCTTCGGCGATGATCTCTTCGATGATGTCTGCGTGCGGGCGTGGCGGCCATTTTATACTTATTAGGGCTATTTCATTGTATTTGAGCTACGGCGTACCTTCGAGCGTGATGACTCCTATCGCACCGCCGGAAATACCGGGGGTGTTACTGATGAGCAAAAGGTGCGCACGGCCTGTCTGGCTACAGTGGGCAACGGGGTGTGAATCTAGCAGACGCAAAAAAAACTGAGAGCGCGCACAAGTAGTCTAGTGCCTGGAAGCAGTTTATGGTCGGTTTTGCTTCCGGTAGAATCGACAAGGCGAACTTTGACACGGGCCAGCATTGTGATGGGTCGTAGGTGAGCAGCTGCGAGCGAAGCCTGTCAATATTTGCGGCCCGTTAAAAAAATGCCGAGCATGACCTTCTTCACTAGCAATAACCCTGAAAAGGCTAAAGTATTTCCAGGTTCGTGAACCGGGAATCGAGAGTATCCACTGAACAGCCTGTTTTTGAAATGTCAGCGATTTCGCTCGAGGCATCCATTTTCTCCCAACGTACAAGGACTCGATCATCTTTGCGTCCAAGATAGTGTCCGAACTGAGGGTGACGACATCCTGCGCACGTCAACGGTGGTCAGCGACCCTAGAACCTGGGCAGCGGTGTTGGGCCTACCTTCATTGGAGTCATGATCTTCTCGACACTCTTTATATTGAGCTCCAGAACACCATTCAGAATGCTGATTTCGTCATCTCTTAGGGGCTCCTCGCCAGTGCGGTGAAACTGTAAGAAGGATTTTAGCTCTGCCTTTTTGTACGTGTGCACGTCGCCTTTTCCGAGAACGTAGTCGAGGAGCTTAGCTATTGGCCACGCGATGGGAGCTAGAGAGCGTATGATGAGTTACGTGTAAAAAGTAGACGGAGGGATAAGAACGCTAACCAAAGAAGTACATCAATGTGAGTACGACAGGAACACAACGGGCGCCGATTGAAAGGCCATGGCGTACGCTCACAGCTTGGGGAATGATCCTGGCGCGATGTTCAGTCTTGGCAAGACAGGGTAAAGGGTAGACATACTCTCTGTCAACGTGGTAAAGGATTGACTCAAATTCAATTGGACGAAGGTTGAGGGAAAAATGCCATACCCAAAGATAACTAGATAGAAGATCGACGATAAGCGTTGAATACGCGCACGTTGTTGACAGGGACCATACCAATCATTGTTGTGGAGATAACAATTGCGGCGACCCCACCACCGATCTGCAAGGTTCAGAGAGGAACGCCGTGAAAGTGGGTGCCCCGGACTCACCGCGCCGTCGAGGAAGATGGGTAAACTCTCATTCACTATCTACATTTGCAAATCAGTTGAGGTGACTGGATATGTATGGTATAATACATACAACGTTACCGAGTAGCAGGACCTACCATACCGAGGCGTCAGCAAAAAGTACTCAACGGAAGGAGGGCGGAACCAAATCGCTTACCACCAGCACCCAGTGGCGGCCCTTGTTGAGCAATTTGAGAACTGAGGATAACGATCGTCGCCCACGGCCCTGCCTGAGTAGGTTTATCACCCACCTCGTGCCGCGTCCTTCCTTTCTTTCTCGTTCTCAGATGACGTGGAGAGCACGCGGAGGTGCAGCTCATCGAGACCCATGAGTCCGAGGGTCAGCCTGAAATGAAGCGGAGATGTGTGTCAATAACGCGGGTTCCCTCTCGGAGGGTGTGAGCATGGGGGGACGTACCCCGCAAGGACACCTCCTAGTAGTACCAAGCAGGTACTAATGAGCATCTTCGACCAGAACTCAGGGGAGCCCAGTTCCTCTCCAGGGCCTACTGCAGCGACATTCATACCGCTCGCAAACGGAAACGCGCGGGGATTCTTCAGAGCGGTCAAGAGAGGCATTCGAGTCAAGGGTGAAGTTGGAGGAAAGGAAAGTACCTTTCGACTTTTTAAGGTCTCGTTAACCGCATACGCGCTCTTGGCGGTAATCACGTGGTGCGTATCAATCTGGTCACGATGTCGTGATGTCATCGGCCGATAGTTTTGAATTACTATTTTCCCACGATATCCTGCCATTCAGAAGTATTGTATTCAAGTTGTTGTCTGGCACATACGCTACGCTCTAGATCTTCTGGCTTCAGTAGGCGCTCTCTAGGAAGACACACTCTGGCTTTGAGGGAGAACTTTTATCGTCGGTGCCACCCTCAAATTCAGCTTCGGGAGTCTCTGGTACAGCTCTTGCAGAGGGTGATTCACGGTTCTTTTGTCGGCGGTGAGTCAAGTCAGCCCCTTTCTGGAGTCTCGGTTCTGTCCCCTACACCATTCTTGGGCAGTCACGACGGGAAACAAGAATGGGCCACGCTCAGCCGGAGAAAAGTTGTGTGGAATCGATGTTCCAACTCCCTACATTCGTTTCAGACTTTACAACCAGCGGTGACACACGCACTGCTCAGCGCGCAGCACTTGTAAGACCCTTGCCTTCTTCCCAGCAACTGCATGTCATTCCCTCAACGCTGCCAGCCACACGTAAATTGCGCTGCAGCTTCAAGCAGAACTACGCCGTTGTACCCCTAGACCTCACCTAGTGCGGAAATATGATGCACTCGCCCCATCGTGATACCTCGCCGACGCCTCACAAACGCGACTGCAACTCGACCCGAGTATTGTGTGACGGCGACAGTGCGACAGGCTAAGTTACTGTTGAAGTGAGTTTATTAATACATTATCGATTGTTCGTATTGCGTTCGTGTGGACTCTGTGCAAACCCGCGCAAGTCCTCGTATCTTACTGATGTTTCGTTATTCCTGCTCGTTCGGATGCCCGGCCCTACGCCCCGGATCCCCTCCTGGTCGTACGCGCCCGCGGAATCGTTATACCGTTGCTCTGCGGAAGCAGAGCATAAAACTTCCTACTGTACAGTTCTAGTTCCCTACAGATATATAAGCCCTTAGGTTCCTGTAGTCGTACCTCAGCTTTTGCCCTGTTAGTGTGCGCAACGGCTGAGGTATGTTATCCTTGTGTTACTCGGTATTCGCCTGTACTTACGCGTTCGATAGTCTCTTACCTTCTCGTGCAGGTGAATAGATCCCTAGCTTTTGCCCTGTTAGTGTGCGCAACGGCTGAGTCTCTTACCTTCTCGTGCAGACCTCATTCGCGCACTCGTCTCTAGCTCACCAATAGATCTATTACCCGCTTCATTATACACGCATATCGTCCCTATCCTTCTACAGTTACCGCCGAGTGTCCCGCCTACCAAGTCATCCCGAGTGCAAGAGTTCTGGAGATCGTGTCACACTTCCGCGGACATTTGCAGCCGGCTCAGAGGTAGACTAAGGTCATATTGGCATTTCAGAGCGTTTACAGGTCCCGCGACACTACGCCCGACAGAGGAGACCTAGGTTCGGGAGGAGCGGCCGATACCAAGAGGTCGAGCGCAGGCCCGGACAAGACCACGCTATTATCACGCGCCTGTATATGATAATCGATACAAAGGCTGGTCACGAGCTTAGATGTCTAGTCGTGCGACGTTGTCGTTTACCCCCGTGCTCCCATCAGTCGCCCCCACCGCATGTCATCAAATAAAGTTTCATCGCTCTATCCTTTGTTTCTCGTCCCCTGCACCTTGAGCGCCCGCTCCAGCCCCGGGTTCCTTAAAGGCTACGTCCGTCGTTCTGCGCAGAAATTGCATGATCACCGCGGCACTCTCACAGTGCGCTTTGTCTCTTGATTTGCCTTTGGTTTTGTCGCTTCGCTCGCAGAGCCCCGGACGCGTTGTCACACTCATACACCAGGAAGACTGGACGGCTTTGTCTAGTGCGGTGAGTTGCCCCATCACCCTACATTCACCTTGCTATTGATCTGACCGGTGCGCAGGACTCGTTCCTGCATGAAGACGTCGTTTGGGGTAGGTGCCGTCCGTCCGCGCAGGGTCGAACGCTGCTAAACGACGGACCGTAACGCGCCCCACAGGCGTAGCGTTCGCGATAGACCCGGCGCACGCCGCAGAGGTCCGCGCATACCTAGGTAAAAACGCCGCTTTCTCCTCATTATCCTCTTTGTGTTGCCTGGCTCACTCACCCTACCCACCAGACTACCGTGAAAAGGTACGCCAGTCTACGCGCACCGCGTTCTGAAATGCGAATTGAACGTGCGCGCGCAAGACGGATATACCCTTGAGCGCGTAGACGTCCACGGGACCGGCAACGGATGCAAAGAAGGGCCGGTGGTGGTGCTCGTGCGCGGCGCAGAGTGCTACGTCGGGGGAACGACAATCCTTCTTTCGGTGCGTACGTCCGCTCGCTCCTGACATGGTGAGCCGCGTTCTCCCCAGTGACGACGGCGATGGTAAGCCTATGTGTATGACCTCGCTGCTGCTGTGCGCACGCGCGCGCCGGCGCCATCGGCGCACGACTCGCACCTCTTTGCTCTTGAGGTGCGTGTCAGTCGCGCGCGCATATATCTTGCGCAAACAAGGCGTGCTTACTAAAATCGGGTCACCCTCTGCATCCTTACAGGCACGACGACGCGAGCTGGATCGCGCATCGGCAGGCTCCGCCGGATCCGAATTGTAGAAATGCCTTTTTCTTTTTCAATAGTCATCATGAATATCGGAGAGACACACAAGAAAATTTCTGCTACAATTAAATAGGGTCCAAGCGTACCATTATTGATATAGCGAGTCTGCGATGCCAAGAAAGGAGTCACTTCGTTTCTTGTACCACTGCACGTATCATGGACGGTGGCGAATCGTACCACACGCCTCCGTATATGAGTCTCTTCGTGCCTGCCTCACCCACTTCTAGGACCCCGGGCGATATCCCCAACAACGCCGATCTTTCGTCGACTTTAGGGCTCACCTCATCGAGCCTGCGTCCCCTCTCGACGATCCTGTAACCGCCGCGAGCTCAAAATGTCGCTACATTGATAGAAGCAGAAAGGGCAACTCACCCTCGCATGACGGCGGCCGTCGTCATTCGCTTGGCCTGCCGCTTGGACTTGTTATCTTCGTACCGGTCCGTCTCGTCGACGATCTCTTCGGCAATGATCTCTTCGATGATATCTGTGTGATCCGTTATGCTTACTGGAGCTGTTTCCTCGTGTTTGAACTGTGATGTACCTTCGAGGGTGATGACTCCTATCGCACCGCCGGAAATACCGGGGGTGTTACTGATGAGCAAAAGGTGCGCGCGGCCTGTCTGGCTACAGTGGGCAATGGGGTGTGAATCAAGCAGACGCAAAAAAACTGAGAGAGCGCACAAGTAGTCTAGTGCCTGGAAGACGTTGATGGTCGGTTCCGCTTCCGGTAGAATCGACAGGGCGAACTTTGACACGGGCCAGCATTGTGATGGGTCGTAGATGAGTAGCTGTGAGCGAACCTGTCAATAATTGCAGATTAACCGAAACGATGTTGAGCACAACCTTCTTCACTAGCAGTAACCCTAAAAAAGCTAAGGGGTTTCCAGGTTCGTGAACCGGGAATCGAGAGTATCCACTGAACAGCCTGTTTTTGAAATATCAGCGACCTCGCATGATGGCGTCCATTTTTATTTACGTACAGAGACTCGATCATCTTTGCATCCAAGATGGTGTCCGAACTGAGGGTGACGACATCCTGCCACGACAATGACAGTCAGTTACCCCAGGACGCGAATAACGACGTCGGGCCTACCTTCATTGGAGTCATGATCTTCTCGACACTCTTTGTATTGAGCTCCAGAACGCCATTCAAAATGTTGATTTCGTCATCTCTTAGGGGCTCCTCGCCAGTGCGGTGGAACTGCAAGAAGGATTTTAGCTCTGCCTTTTTGTATGTGTGCACGTCGCCTTTTCCGAGGACGTAGTCGAGGAATTTGGCAATTGGCCACGCGATGGGAGCTAGAGAGCGTATGATGAGTTACATGTGAAAAGTGGACGGAGGGATAAGAACGCTAACCAAAGAAGTACATCAATGTAAGTACGACAGGGACACAGCGGGCGCCGATTGAAAGGCCATGGCGTACGCTCACAGCTTGAGGAATGACCCTGGTGTGATGCTCAGTGTTTGCAAGACAGGGTAAAGGGTAGACATACTCTCTGTCAACGTGGTGAAGGATTGACTCAATTCAATTGGATGGAGGTTAGGGGAAAATGCCATACCCAAAGATAACTAGATAGAAGATCGACATTAAGTATTACGTACGCGTACATCGTTGACAGAGACAATACCAATCGTTGTTGTGGAGATAACAATTGCGGCGACCCCACCACCGATCTGCGAGGTTCAGAGACGAACACAGTGAGAGTGAGTGCCCCGAGCTTACCGCACTGTCGAGGAAGATGGGTAAACTCTCATTCACTATCTACATTCGCAAATCAGTTGAAGCGACTGGATATGCATGGTATGATACATACGACATTACCGAGCAGCAGGACCTATCATACCGAGGCGTCAGCAAGAGTACTCGACGGAAGGAGGGCGGAACCAAATCGCTTACCACCAGCACCCAGTGACGGCCCTTGTCGAGCAATTTGAGAACTGGGGAAAATTATCGTCACCAACGATCCTTCCTGAGTAGGTTATCACCCACCTTCTACCGCATCTTTTCTTTCTTTCTCGTTCTCAGATGACGTAGAGAGCACGCGGAGGTGCAGCTCATCGAGGCCCATGAGTCCGAGGGTCAGTCTGACACGACGCGGAGACGAGTGTCAATGACGCGAGTTCCCTCCAAGAGTGTGAACGTAGAGGAACGTGCCCGGCAAGGACCCCTCCTAGCAGTACCAAGCAGGTACTAATGAGCATCTTCGACCAGAACTCAGGAGAACCTAGTTCCTTTCCAAGGCCTGCGCCGGCGATGTTCATACTCGCGAATGGAAACGCGCGGGGATTCTTCAGAGAGATTAAGAGAGGCATTTGAGTTGAGGGTGAAGTTGGAGGAAAGGAGACTTTTAAGGACTCATTACGATCTCGATCTCATTAACAGATCTCATTTACCGCAGACGCGATGATCACGTGATGCATGTCCCGAGACCCAAACTGGTCACGATGTCGTTCTCCAGTGGTGCATGCGCAGAATACTCAGCTCGCTCTCCTCCCTCGTCATCATATCTTGATGGAAACAAGACCGATTTCCTCACCACGACCTCTTCTTCAACCAGGGGACAAAAGGTCTCGCTTGGAGTCGCCTCTCCCTCCGAAACGGAGCAAGAAAAAAAAAAAAACTCCGGTGGAGCCAGGCTCCTCGGAAGATGTCATCTCCCGGGAAGTGGTCGCACTTTTGGGAAAGGAAGTCGTAGATAAGGCAGAAGCTGATGGTAATGAATGGGAGTCGCCCTTCGGATTTAGGGAGGAAGTAGAGCTCACCGTATCGAGCATCTCGTCCAGTGGTATGTCTCACGCCAAGGTCTGTGCAGAGACCCTTGCTGCTGAACCACCTTCTCGTTCTATATCTGACCTGTTCGACCAGGTGAAGGACTCGCCCTCGCCCCGTCCTCAAAGGGCGCATGGGTCGTCGTCGTTCCATTCGTCCTACCAGGAGAGGTCATTCGCGCGCGCGTTTACAGGCAAGCGAAGATGTACTCCTTCGCAGACCTCATCAGTGTTGAGGTGTCAAATTCCGAGCTAAGGGATATGAGCCGTGTCAAATGCAAGTATTTCGGAACATGCGCGGGCTGTCAGTACCAGGTGTGCCTCCTTCCATGCAGCGAGCTGAAGATGTCTAGCGCTGCTTACCATATGGCCGTAGATGGTGTCATACGAGACGCAGCTTGACCTTAAACGCAATGTCGTTGTCAAAGCTTACCAGAACTACTCTAGTTCGCTTCCTTCTGCATTATCCTGACTGATTAAGACTGATTAAATGACGACTTGATTAGATTTACCCGAGCCGGATATTCCGGCCATACAACCAACGATCCCCTCCCCTCTTCAACATGGCTATCGCACCAAAATCACGCCACATTTCGAACCTCCGCCGAAGAAGGTGCAGAAACAAGGCCCCTCTACCAGCGAGGAAGGGAAACCGACTTGGCTAAAGATCGGCTTCAATCAGACTGGAAGGCGAGTCGTGATGGATATAGAGGTATGAAACGTCGTCCCCCACAGGGATAGTCTGATCGTAAATGCCCTTATTGTAGGAATGTCCCATTGCCACCCCAGTTTTGAATGAGACTTATGCTCCAATGCGCGACAATATCGCAAAGTATGCATCCTTATCTAGCCCATGCGTTTTTATGCTGAATCGATGGCACACAGAGATATATATAAATATAAAAAGGGTGTCTCCCTCTTGCTCCGCGACTCGCTCGAGATACCAGGCGGCAACTCCCCCACAGCTACCACGCAACTTGGAGACAAAGACAACCACATCTGCATCACAGATCACAAAGCAACTGTTCGGGAACGCGTCGGCGACCTACTTTTCGATTACCAGGCGGGCTCTTTCTTCCAGAACAACAACTCAGTGCTCGTCCCCCTCACCTCGTATGTTCGCGACGCCATCTTCCCGCCCGCAACCGCGGATCCGCCGAGCACCACCCCACCACCGCCAACCCACCTCGTAGATGCCTACTGCGGCGCGGGGCTTTTCGCGCTCACCCTTGCCGCACACTTCACCAAAGTCGCCGGCATCGAGCTCTCCGCTGACTCGATCCGCTTCGCGACGCACAACGCGGAGCTCAACGGACTCGCGCACAAGGTCTCCTTCCGCGCTGGCGACGCCGCGCAGATCTTCGACGCCGTCGGCGACTTCCCCCCTGAGCGCACCGCGCTCGTAGTCGACCCGCCCCGCAAAGGCTGCGATGAGGCGTTCGTGCGGCAGCTGCTTGCGTTCCGCGCGCAGACGGTCGTGTATGTGAGCTGTAATGTACATACGCAGGCTAGGGACGTCGGGCAGATCGTGTCGTGGTCGGCGGGAGAGACGGCGGTGAACGGGAAGGGGAAGGGAAAATACGTCCTGGAAAGCCTGAGAGGGTTTGATCTCTTTCCACAGACAGCACACGTCGAGTCTGTTGCGGTCTTGAGGCTCGTGCTGTAAACAATTGTGTGGTTGCTCTCAGTTACTTTAAGTAGAGCTCATATATTACAATTCTCGAGAGCACTTGTATCGGATATGGTGTAACGGTTAACATTACCGCCTCTCAGGGCGTGTCCAGATCGCGGTAGCTCGGGGTTCGATTCCCCGTATCCGAATTTTTTCGTCGCATTGTGCTCATATCCGGACGATTACAACAACTTCAGTGGTTTCAAAAAGAAAATGTGATGACGATGGAATGGGGCTTAGCTTCCTGTACATCATTATATAATTTGTTTGAAAGCTTCCCAGAGATGGAGAAGATTTATTTTGCCAATTCGAAGTACCGCCAAGAGTACCGCCTTTCAAGGGCTTGTCCACAAGTACATTGAGGTTCGATTCTCTGTGTCAACGGCTGTCAGTTCATGATTTCTTATTCGACTGACCTATGCACTCAAGAGATAAATTCTACGCTAACTTCGATAATTGTTACAGCAAGTTGCCGTGTCGTGGTGCCATGATGGAACGCCGCCAAGAATTTGTTATACGTCCACGACGCCCCATTTCGATAATGGGCGCCTTAAATGCGCCGCGCTGTCCTTGACGACCAACCAAGCTCATCGCATAGAATTGTTAGTCCAGAACAAGCCCGTTGTAAAGTTTGTACGGGTGATGTTGTGAAAAATATAAAGCAATGTATATATGTGTGCGTACTATGTATTTGTCTGTGCATGTTGTCTCCTAAACACGACCGAGGGGTGATTATAACATTGAAACTTGAATTTAAATTACTAGGCTGTAGAGAACGTAACCGGCATTGAACATCATCTTATCTATTGATGTAGGTCTTGAGTCTTTTATCGAACTCCGTTTCCGTTTCGATAAAGAGACCGGAAAGCCGGCGGGCAGCGATGAACTTCTCAACGATTGACGCTGGCTGGCCTTCTAAGTAAATAAAGTCAAGGGATGGCAACACTTCGGCGACTGTCACCCCGGCGATGTCTTCCAGTGCGAAAGCAACGTGACCTGCGAGCTCCCACAAGATACAAGCAGTGTTCGCATTGAGGAGAATTGGTGGAGGAGGTGCAGCCATTCAACGTCGTCCGCACCCGCTAATTGGAAAGGTTGGGCGCTGAGCTCGAGATGGACTACATTAGAGAGTGTAGCAGAAATTTGGCTGAGCACCTGGGCCATGTGGGAAACTCGCCAATCAGTCCCTTCGCACGAGATGATGGTCCTAGCGGGGTGCCAATCCAAAAATGGGTGGTTTGGGTGACGATACATGTCGAAGGTTGTCGTTGGCAAAGGCAACTTGCGCATGCCTGAATAGAGTTAACTTGGGGCCCACTGAACGATCGATGAGCCTGGAGAGTTGGGCAACCTGGAAGGCAACAAGCTAGTTCAAGTAAGCTATCACGATCCGGCTCAGTTGAGGTCCATCGATCCGGGCAACGAGGTCCTCCAGATACTCGCTAGCACACGCGGGAAGTAGCCGACTGGAATTCAATGGTAAATAGCTTGAGCCTGGTCAATGTGCACGAAAAAGAGGAAACGAGTACGTGCCACCTCGTCCATTCTCAAAGACTACGTTCTCCTCAGAAAAATCATTAGTCCCAAGGCCCATCATAATTTCGTTGTGATATTCGTGCGAACATATTGTGATAAACGAAATGTACATATATCCGTCTGAGAGCATAGTTGTCTCCTAAATGGGACGGAGGGATATAGAATGCAAGACACGAGGCCATAGAATATTACGCAGCCGTATGGAATGTTCTTTTATTTGCTGACGTAGGATTCGAGTCTTTCGTTTTCTGTGTTGACGACGGTTACACTGTGACCAGAGAGCCGCCAGGCAGCGATGAAGTTCTCAATGAACGACGCGTTGAACGACACTGGCTGGTCCACCATGGAAACCAATTCAAGGCATGGCAATACTTCGGCAACCAGTGCAAGAGCAACGTGCCACCCGTGCTCGTGACATAGACGCAATGTCTGCGCGGTGGGGAATTGGTGGAGGAGGTGCAGCCAATCAATGTCACCCATATACTCTAATTGATGACTTACCCTTGGACTTAGCTCGAGCCTGGCCGCGAAATCGAGATGGACCACATGAGAGAGTGGAGCGGGAAGATGGCTGAGAAACCGGTCTATGTCCAAAGAATGCTAGTCGACCACACCGCATGAGATGAAAGCCTCAGGAGGGCGGAAATCCGAAGATGGACGGTTTACATGCGGATATACTTCGAAGCTGAAGGAGCGACCGGAAAAGAGAGCGCGCGCCTGGATAGGGTTAGCTGCAAGGGGGGGCCGGGATTCTTAAAATTGCACGGGGCCGGTAAATTTTTTTAAGGGGCCGAGCCTCACCCCCCCCGGAACCGCCGAAAAAGGAAAGTTTATCCGAATATGGAACATCACGGCGTGCACGATCGAATGGCTCTCGATTTCAAGTCAGGAAATATATTTGAGGGAATGTCCTGCCCATACAGCAGGACCTGCAATAACCGTGACAATGTAATAGTGTAATAAATGAAAGCTACAGTATTACTACAGTATCCGACTCTTTCGTCATGGTCGAGGACCGGTTGCAGTCGTCGTCGTTGTCGCGGTCGTTGTTGCTGTTGCGGTCGTTGTCAGTCACTGTTGCTGTTGGCGTCGTTGTTGCTGTCGGGATTGCCATCGTTGTTGAGGTCTTCGTCGTTGCGGTTGTCTCGCAGCCTTGCCATCGTTGTGGTTGTTGCTGTGGTCGGTTATCACCTCATTGTTGCATTTCCGTCATTGTGGGTTGTATTGGTCGTGGTTGTAGTCTGCGATTGCCACTACTGTTGTCGCTGCTGCCATTGTCGGTGTCATCACCGCAGCTGTTGTCGTGATCGCCCAGTCGTCGCAGTCGTTGGCGCGGTGTTGGTTGTGTTGTGGGTCAACGTCGTGTTTGGAAAGAGGCACGATTAAGAAGAGTGACGTACCGCGCAGACGAGTAGATGCGATGCGATGCACCGTTATCGTGTAGCTCGCCGTTGAAAAGAGGGGTCTCTGCGTAGAACAGGATCGGATCCGGATGTGAGAGCTTGGCGATGGGAATCAAGTGGTGCGCGTTGGAGGGCTCGGCGGGTGTCCGCTGTGCATTTCCCAACCCCACGTCGTGCCAGCGTAAGTTGTCGAGTAGGTCCAGTCACAAGGGTTCGTCGCAACCATCTGCAGCAGAGGGATCTGCGAGTCAGCTCTGGTCCTGCGAGAGAGATATATAGGCCGACACAAGTGCGATAACTCACCGACTCCAGGACCCCCCAGCTGCCTCCGACTCGACGCTAAGCCGCGTTCGACGCACTACGGAGGGGGGCATGTATGGCTGATACTTTGGCTGAGCCGCCAGCGGGGATGGCTCCGTCGCCGAGAAAAGTGATAGAGTCGTGGCATAGAATAGTGGAATCGAGCCAGGCACTCAAAGGGCGGATATCCACTGGGCTGTTATGGGGGTGAGTCACAATCTCACTGTGCATATCCGGCGACGAGCTCACCTGCAGCAGGTGACGAACTGAACGGAACCTTTGGAGAGTTGACAATTAAGTCAGTAGAAAACGTTGTGAATCAGACAACAAAAAAAAAACACTTAGCGATGATGATGACCTGTATGTGTAGTGAACCCAAACGCAACCCAATGCAGAGACTCCCCTTTCGGAATCAACGGACTGGCATTCCAGACACCCAAAAAGTAAATTTTTTAACGGACTTTCGGCCAACCCCCCCCCGGCCTCGGGTCACGGAACCACGGCCCGGCCCCCCCTTGGTTAGCTGGGCCAAAGGTGTCGGGTGTCGTGGCGTCACGTGTAACGCATAACGCGTAACACCACCCTATGCGTCCTATGATACTATCATGCACGGCCCATTGCAAAAAAAACACTAAAATGACCTCTGGCACATAATGACGCAAATAAATGATGATATGTTTGTAAAAGCCCATGTGCAATTCTGCCGTGTGTGTCGGCAGAACCCATGTGGGCCCATTGTAGAAATAAAGTGTACATATACGAGTGGGCCCATGATACTATTTTGTAAACAATCTCAGATGGGCCTATAATGGTGAACTGAGTATGTTGTGTATCGTTTGTGTATCATTTGCGATTGTGTGCGCGTATGTTCGCGCTGCACATAATGGTCAGAGGTGGCTTATGTAATTGATAGCCCAGTCGGCGATGAGAGTCTTTAATGGTTCATACTCCAGCCGACATCGGCTGACATCGGGATTCCGCTGGAATTGATACTCCAGCTGACGTCGGCTGAGAAACCAGAGTTACCGGAGCTCCGGAAGGACTCCCTGCTATGGAATGATAAGTTTAAAGAAGTGGATAATATACAGTTCATATGGAAATGATCAGAGAACAGTTAAACAGCCCCCAATGATATGGGATGTCCCTGTAATGGGGTGGGGACATCCATACAATGATATAGGACATCATCCCTGTAATGACATCAGACAACTGACATTGGGATTCCACCAGAATTGATACCCCAGCTGGCAATGACTGAAAAAGCGGAGTTAGCGGAGCTCCTGATGGACACCCTGTTATGGAATGTCAAGTTTAAAGAAGTGGATAATATACAGTTCATATGGAAATGATCAGAGAACCCTGTAATGACATCAGACAACTGATGTTAGGATTCCACCAGAATTGATACCCCAGTAGGCAATGGCTGAAAAAGCGGAGTTAGTGGAGCTCCTGATGGACTCCCTGTTATGGAATGACAAGTTTAAAGAAGTGGATAATATACAGTTCAGATGGAAATGATCAGAGAACAGTTAAGCAGCCCCCAATGATATGGGATGTCCCTGTAATGGGGTGGGGACATCCATACATTGATATAGGACATCCCCATAATGACATCAGACAGCCAGTGCTGACCAACATCGGGATTCTGCTGGAATTGATACCCTAGCTAGCAATGGCTGAGAAAGCAGAGTTAGTGGAGCTCCTGATGGACTCCCTGCTATGGAATGACAAGTTTAATGAAGTGGATAATATACAGTTCATATGGAAATGATCAGAGAATAGTTAAACAGCCCCCAATGATATGGGATGTCCCTGTAATGGGGTGGGGACATCCATACAATGATATAGGACATCATCCCTGTAATGACATCAGACAACTGACATTGGGATTCCACCAGAATTGATACCCCAGCTGGCAATGGCTGAAAAAGCGGAGTTAGTGGAGCTCCTGATGGATACCCTGCTATGGAATGACAAGTTTAATGAAGTGGATAATATACAGTTCATATGGAAATGATCAGAGAACAGTTAAACAACCCCCGATGATATGGGGTGTCCCTGTAATGACATCAGACATCCATGCAATTGTGTGGGAAATTGCCACAATGATGTTGGAGATCCCTACAATAACATAGGAGGTCCCCATGTTTTACGATCAGAGGCTGGACTGGCACCAGCGTGTCGTAACGAGGGGATCGTGCAGAGCTCGGGCTTGATACCGAGTTGTAGACTGTAAAGTCGACTTACAGCAGCTGAAGTAAGCGAAGTGGAAATAGACTGGATTCAGAGACGAGACAATGAACAAGACTAGAACGAGGAAATACAAGGTATACTACAAGTTCTTTAATACTGTGTAGTAATCCTATTTTCTGTGCTTTTTCCGAGGCCGCGTACATGTCAATCTAAATATAGTAACAAGTATGAGCTGGCAGAAGTTCCGAGGTCTTTTCCAGAAGCATAAGTCGAAAATACATGAAACAAGAGTTTTACCGAAGTCAATTCTAGAAAACGAAGCCGAACGAGAAATCGATGGCACGATCGTGACACCATGCAATGGTGTCGGAGATCCTTGCAATGGGGTGGGGACATCTATAGAATGATGTAAGATATCCCTACAATGATGTTGGACATCCCTGAAATGGTGTAGGAAATCCCCACAATGATATGGGACATTTCTACAATGATTATGGACATCCCTCCAATGATATGGGGACAGCCATAAAATGATGTAGGATATCCCCACAATGGTGTGGGAGATCCCTAGAATGATGTCGGAGATCCTTCTAATGATGTCGGGAATCCTTCTAATGATGTCGGAGATCCTTCTAATGATGTCAGAGATCTCTACAATAATGTTGGACATCCTTGTGCAATGGTGTTGGAGATCCCTGCAAGGGTGTGGGGACATCCATAGAATGATGTAAGATATCCTTACAACAATGTCAGACATCCCTGTGATGGTATGAGACATCCCCATAATGGTGTAGGACATCCCTAGAATGATGTTGGACAGCACTGTGCAATAGTGTCGGAGATCCCTGCAATGATGTAAGATATCCCTACAATGGTGTTGGATATCCCTGCAATGGTGTCCCTATAATGATACAGGATATCCCTACAATGATGACAGACATCCCCATAATGTTATGGGATATCCCTACAATGATGTCGGAGATCCCTGTGATGATATGGGACATCCCCACAATGGTGTCAGAGATTCCTGCAATGATGTAGGACTTGATGTAGGATATCCATACAATGATGTTGGACATCTCTGAAATGATGTAGGAAATCCCCACAATGATATGAGACATCCCTACAATGATTATGGACATCCCTGTAATGATATGGGGACATCCATACAATGGTGTGGGACATCCCTAGAATGATATCAGAGATCCCTGTGCAATGGGGTTGGAGATCCTTGTAATAGTCTGGGGACATCCATTTAATGGTGTGGGGGAATTCATATGATAATGTAGGATATGTCTACATTGATGTCAGATATCCCTGAAATCATCTGGGACATCCCTACAATGATGTTGGAGATCAATAGGATGGTGTCGGAGATCCCTGCAATAGTGCAGCAACATTCATACAATGATGTAGCCTGAGGGACATCTGACATCATTGTAGTGATATCTTACATCATTGTATGGATGTCCCCACACCATTACAGGGATATCTGACATTATTATAGGGATGTCCTACATTATTATAGGGATGTCCTACATTATTATAGGGATGTCCTACATTATTATAGGGATGTCCTACATTATTGTAGGGATGTCCTACATCATTGTATGGATGTCCCCGCACCATTGCACAGGGATCTCTTACATCATTCTAGGCATGTCGAACATCATTCTAGGGATGTCCCACACCATTTCAGAGATGTCTAGCATCATCCTAGGGACATCCCACAACATTGTAGGGATATCCTGCGACATTGTAGGGATAACCCACAACATTGTAGGGATATCCTGTATCAGTATAGGGATGTCTCACACCATTGCAGGGAAATCCAACATCATTGTATGGATGTCCCCACACCATTGCAGGGATCTCTGACACTATTGCAGGGATATCTGACATTATTGTAGGGATATCCTGTATCATTATGGGGATGTCCCACACCATTGCATGGATATCCAACATCGTTGTAAGGGTGTCCCCACACCATTGCAGGGATCTCCGATACCATTGCAGGGATATCTGACATCATTGCAGGGAAGTCCAACACCATTGCAGGGATATCTGACATTATTGTAGGGATGTCCTACATCATTGTATGAAGTTCCCTGCACCATTGCACAGGGATGTCCAATATCATTGTAGGGATGTCCCACATCATTTCAAAGATGTGTAGCATCATTGTAGGGATATCCCACAACATTGTATGGATATTCCGCAACATTGTGGAGATGTCTGTCATCATTGTAGGGATATCCTGTATCATTATAGGGATGTCCCACACCATTGCAGGGATATCCAACATCATTGTAGGGATATCTTACATCATTGCAAGGATCTCTGACACCATTGCATGGGGATCTCCTATGTTATTGTAGGGATCTCCAACATCATTATGGTGATCTCCAACATCATTGTAGCAATTTCCCACACAATTGCATGGATGTCTGATGTTCATTACAGGGATGTCCTATATCATTGTATGGATGTCCCCACCCCATTACAGGGACATCCCATATCATTGGGGGCTGTTTAACTGCTCTCTGATCATTTCCATATGAACTGTATATTATCCACTTCATTAAACTTGTCATTCCATAGCAGGGTGTCCATCAGGAGCTCCGCTAACTCCGCTTTTTCAGCCATTGCCAGCTGGGATATCAATTCTGGTGGAATCCTAATGTCAGTTTTCTGATGTCATTACAGGGATGTCCTATATCATTGTATGGATGTCCCCACCCCATTACAGGGACATCCCATATCATTGGGGGCTGTTTAACTGTTCTCTGATCATTTCCATATGAACTGTATATTATCCACTTCTTTAAACTTATCATTCCATAGCAGGGAGTCCTTCCGGAGCTCCGGTAACTCCGGTTTCTCAGCCGACGTCGGCTGGAGTATCAATTCCAGCGGAATCCCGACGTTGGCCGGCATCAGCTGGAGTATGAACCATTATAGATTCTCACCACCAGGATATCTGATATTATTGTAGGGATGTCCTACATCATTGCAGGGATATCTGACACTATTGCACAGTGCTGTCCAACATCATTCTAGGGATGTCCTACACCATTATGGGGATGTCTCATACCATCACAGGGATGTCTGACATTGTTGTAAGGATATCTTACATCATTCTATGGATGTCCCCACACCCTTGCAGGGATCTCCGACACCATTGCACAGGGATGTCCACCATTATTGTAGAGATCTCTGACATCATTAGAGGGATCTCCGACATCATTCTAGGGATCTCCCACACCATTGTGGGAATATCCTACATCATTGTATGGATGTCCCCATATCATTGTAGGGATGTCCATAATCATTGTAGAAATATCCCATATCATTGTGGGGATTTCCTACACCATTTCAGGGATGTCCAACATCATTGTAGGGATATCTTACATCATTCTATAGATGTCCCCACCCCATTGCAAGGATCTCCGACACCATTGCATGGGGACCTCCTATGTTATTGTAGGGATCTCCAACATCATTGTGGCAATTTCCCACACAATTGCATGGATGTCTGATGACATTACAGGGACATCTCATATCATTGGGGGCTGTTTAACTGTTCTCTGATCATTTTCATATGAATTGTATATTATCCACTTCATTAAACTTGTCATTCCATAACAGGGTGTCCATCAGGAGCTCCGCTAACTCCGCTTTTTCAGCCATTGCCAGCTGGGGTATCAATTCTGGTGGAATTCCAATGTCAGTTGTCTGATGTCATTACAGGGATGATGTCCTATATCATTGTATGGATGTCCCCACCCCATTACAGGGACATCCCATATCATTGGGGGCTGTTTAACTATTCTCTGATCATTTCCATATGAACTGTATATTATCCACTTCATTAAACTTGTCATTCCATAGCAGGGAGTCCATCAGGAGCTCCACTAACTCTGCTTTCTCAGCCATCGCTGGCTAGGGTATCAATTCCAGCAGAATCCCGATGTTGGCCAGCACTGGCTGTCTGATGTCATTACAGGGATGTCCTATATCAATGTATGGATGTCCCCACCCCATTACAGGGACATCCCATATCATTGGGGGCTGCTTAACTGTTCTCTGATCATTTCCATATGAACTTGAACTGTATATTATCCACTTCATTAAACTTGACATTCCATAACAGGGAGTCCATCAGGAGCTCCGCTAACTCCGCTTTTTCAGCCATTGCCAGCTGGGATATCAATTCTGGTGGAATCCTAACGTCAGTTGTCTGATGTCATTACAGGGGTGTCCTATATCATTGTATGGATGTCCCCACCCCATTACAGGGACATCCCATATCATTGGGGGCTGTTTAACTGTTCTCTGATCATTTCCATATGAACTGTATATTATCCACTTCTTTAAACTTATCATTCCATAGCAGGGAGTCCTTCCGGAGCTCCGGTAACTCCTGTTTCTCAGCCGACATCGGCTGGAGTATCAATTCCAGCGGAATCCCGACGTCGGCCGACGTCGGCTGGAGTATGAACCATTAAAGACTCTCATTGCCGACTGGGCTATCAATTATATAAGCCACCTCTGACCATTGGCTGCGCGCTGTGTTCCCGTGTGTCGGTATGTGTGTCGTTACTGTCTCAAGCTCGATCGCCTCGGGTTTTTCCTACTATAGCAAAATGACGCTGTCTTTGCGTCACAAAATGTCGGCTTACTTTACAAAGTATAGTACATGTACAAATAGTATAAGGGTGCTCGAATGCGAGCCCCTAAATGTAATCGCGTTTGTCTCTTTCCCATTGCCTGTCTCCCTCTCGTTGTCCGCGTTCGCTCTAAAACCACTCCTTTCCCTCGTTTAAAACCACTCTCGTGTCCATAACCTCACCAGGTTATGGGCCCTGCTGCTGTTAATTAAAACATCAGTAGCCCCTGTTACACAAATCTGAGCGTACGCCCCTATTATATTGTCTAGAAGCAAACACTCTGTGCTCGACATGTCTGACGACCTGAGAACAATGGTTACAAAGCTAATTGCGGACGGCTCTAATTGGGTGACGTACCGTGATAGGATGCTGTGGGCTGTCGAATCACGCGGCCTATCTGAGCATCTCACCGAAGCGACCATCACCGCTGCGTATACCGGTCCTGGCGATGTCAACGGGTTGACTCCAGCCGTGCGGTGGTGTATGGATCAAGCCGCTGTTAAGCAGCTGATCGCCATATCCATCCCCGACACCGTCTTCAATAACGTAAAGACTGGTGCAACTGCAAAGGACGTGTGGGATGAGTTGAAGAAATTGTATGAAGGACGCACAACACTCATCTTGGTGGATTTGAGAACGCGACTTCAGACTACACGCTGCGCTGAGGCAGACAGCGTGCGCGAGCATTTTGAGAGGTTGGCTAATTTGCGCCAACAGCTTGCGGCAATGGGCAAGTCCATGCCCGACAACGAGTATGCAACGATCTTGATGGGATTGCTGCCGCCGTCGTTCCAGTCGACTTTGACCTCGATAGCCGCTGCCACCGAGATGAGCGGTACTACCCCTACTCCTGCTATAGTCACTAAGCTCACCACAGACGAATATGATCGACGCACCTTAGGTGGTGGCAAGGCCCAGGATGAATCCTTTGCCGCGGACGCCCAGAAGAAGCGTGATGTCGAATGCTTCAATTGCAAGAAGCGCGGCCACGTTATAGCCGATTGCTGGGCAAAAGGTGGCAGCAAAGAAGGCCAGGGGCCGGAGAAGCGTGGCAGCAGAGGACGAGGACGAGGCACGAGGCAGAGCGGCGCAAGTGGTGACGCTGCCGCCGGCGCCGAGCAGGGAGGAACCGGTAGCGCAGACATCGAGGCATGGGCCGCGATCACAGAGGCTGGGGAGGATGATGATGAGGATGCCCCTCTGATCCCAGCGATGGCGGCCGATGAAGTAGCACGCGCAGAGACGGAGCTGTACAATTCTGGGGCATCTCGTCATATGACCCCGTACCGTGAGCGTTTTGTCACGTACCGTGAGATCCCCACTCGTCCTATCACTGCAGTGAACAACCGCGTCTTCTACGCAGTCGGCGCAGGAGACATCCAGATTGAGGTGCCGAACGGCGCAACGTCGACCAAGGTGTTGTTGCGCGATGCCTTGCATGCGCCGCAGATGGGCCTCACGGTTGTGTCGATTGGCCGTATCGTCAAGGCCGGTTGTGCTGTGCAGTTTGAGAATGGATCATGAAAGATCAAGAGAGGAGATGTGGTTATCGGCAGCATACCCGCTAGCGCCAACGGATTGTACAAAGTGGAACACTCACTCTTGGCTGCAGCATCGCCCGAATATGTGGATATTCTCACGCTTCATCGCAGGCTCGGACACATCTCCGCGGATGCTATCCGCACCCTTATTCGTACTAATGCTGTGTCTGGCTTGCATCTGATAGACGACTTTCCACCATTCACCTGTGACTCGTGTGAGCATGCTAAGGCGACCCGCAAGACCATTCGTAAAGAGCGCGAGGCTCCGCTTGCCGATACTTTCGGTGCTGAGGTACATTCTGACGTCTGGGGGCTGTTGCCCGTTCACAGTCTCGGAGGCCGCAAGTATTATGTGACCTTCACTGATGACTACTCCCGGTACACTTGGCTTCAGGTCTTGCGCACTAAGGATGAGACACTGGATGCTTATAAGGCATACGCGGCCTGGGCGAAGACGCAGCACGGCACGCAGATCAAACGACTTAGGTCCGATCGTGGCGGTGAGTATACCAGTTGCGATTTCACCACCTTCCTTTGAGAGCAAGGCACCGAGCGTATGCTCACTACCCACGACACGCCGCAGCACAACGGCGTGGCTGAGTCGCTCAACCGCCAGCTCCTCGAGCGTGTCCGCGCGATGTTGCACCAGGCTGAACTACCAAAGAACCTCTGGGGTGAGGTGATTAACTTCGCAGTCTGGCTGAAGAATCGCACCATCACTAGGGCTCTCGTCAACGTTACACCTTACGAGCGGCTGTACGGACAGAAACCTGATCTAGGGAGCTTGCCTGAGTGGGGGCAAACCGTCTGGGTGCATACCTCGAAGGGCTCGAAGCTGGATGCGCGATCTACCCAGGCGCGATGGGTAGGTTACGACACGGATAGCACGCACGCCCATCGTATCTACTGGCCAAACACGAAGCGCATCTCTATCGAGCGCGACGTAAAGTTCGTGCCACTCACTATCACCCTTCGTTCGCCACCACCGAGCTATGCGACCGCGACTGCCTCGCGTACAGCGCAGCCTGCGGCAGCTCCTCCAGCTCAACCACCGGCTCAAGCCCCACAGGCTCCTCCACCGACCGTTCGTCCACCAGCGCCGCATCCACCCATTACGCAGCAAGCACCTGCGCCATCCACTTCGGCAGCACCGCAACCCTCTATCCTTCCGCCTACCACAGTGCCTACTCCCATGTCACCACTGATGCCCCAAACAGCTACCCCTCAAGGAGGAGAGCAGCAAGACAGAGGAGGACTGCTGCCAGCGCCGAGCACGTCGTGGTTTGATCCCGCCGCACTCGTGATGCCGCGTAGGTCTTCATGCTTGCACGCTCCTTCTGACTACAGGAGGCGATTGGAAGCTGGAGAGGGTACAACTGGTGAAGAGTTCACTGAATATGTGTTCAGTGCAGGGTTCGACGACATCATCGGCGCCGCCATCTTGGACGCGGAAGCCGACCCGAGGACGCTGGCTGAAGCGCAGTCTCGCTCTGACTGGCCTCGCTGGAAGGAGGCGATGGACCGCGAGCTGGCTACACTCGAGAGAGCGGGCACGTGGAGTACTGTGCTGCGTCCGTCCGGCAAGAACATCGTCGGCTCAAAGTGGGTATTCTGCGTCAAGCGCAAGGCCAACGGGAGCGTCAATAAATATAAAGCTCGACTCGTCGCTCGCGGCTTCATGCAGGTATACGGCGTCGATTATTTTGTCACCTTCTCCCCCGTCGCCAAGTTAACCAGCTTTCGCGTTATTCTTTCAGCCGCCGCGCGCTTCGATTGGGACATCGAGAGCTTCGACTTCAACGGCGCGTATCTCAACAGCGAGCTGGACGAGAATGAAGAAATCTACATGTATTCGCCACCTGGTTATGACAGCGACGGGAGCATGGTGAAGCGACTTCGCAAGTTGCTTTACAGGTTGAAGCAGGCCGGGCGAAAGTGGTACGACACACTTTTGCGTGCACTCACTATGTAACACTGTCACTGCGTTGAGTCCGACTTGGACTATCGAAAGGGCGATCACGACTTAGCGTAGGAGTCTTTAGGTCGACGGTGGATACACGGCCTCCGTCAGGCACGTGATCACAAGGAGCTCTAGGGCTAAGTCCACTAGGCGTAGTCGATGGAGGACGATCTGCTCTACGAGAGACAGACGTATCAAGAGGCTGAGAAGGAGGACACAAGTCACAACAAGGGACAAGAGAATGGTGACAAAGGAAGAAGACCGAGATGGGGATCCTCGGTCTTTCCGTGATGTTATTTATACAAGTAGAGAGGTTGCTTTAAAGCGCCGCATGAAACGATACTGCGAGTAGCGTAAGTAGCTCGAACCCTACTACGCTGATCCTAGGAATGAGTCATGGTATCCTGCATGTGATACTCGATGACTGATACGATAAGTCCGTGACCTATTACTGCTTACGAAGGGAGTCACAGCTGACTCATAAGTGTCCACAACCGCAAACGTGACACACTAACCTCGGTTTCTCTGTTAGCCAGGCAGACCCGGGGGTGTTCTTTGCCCATGTGGGAGAAGACATCTTGATCCTGGCTGTTCATGTTGACGACTGTATCTTCACGGGCAGTTCGGGCGAGCTAGTCGTGCAGTACAAAAACAAAATTAACGCTTGTTATGCTCTCACTGACTTAGGGCCTCTTCACTGGCTCTTGGGCATCAAGGTTACGTGTGACCGAGCCGCTCGCACCATCTCCCTTTCCCAGACATCCTATATCGACTCCATTCTCGCTCATTTTGCGATGACTGACGCTAAGCCCCATGGAAGCCCCATGGTCCCTGGACTTATCTACTCCAAGGACCAACAGCCCAGTAACCCCGAAGAAGTTGCGCAGATGAAGAAGACTCCGTACCGAGAGGCTATTGGTAGTCTCATGTACGCCGCCATCGCCACCCGCCCGGATATCGCGTTTGCGGTATCTGCCCTTTCGCAGTTCCTCAGCAATCCGGGCGCCATTCACTGGGAAGCAGTGAAGCGGGTCTTTCGTTACCTTGCCGGTACGAAGATGTTCGAGCTGACTTACGGCGGCGAACAACACGGTTTGGAGGGATTCACAGACGCAGACGGCGCGACGCAGGAGTATCGTCACGCTATATCAGGGTACGCTTTCCTTATCGATGGCGGAGCAGTCTCTTGGAGTTCGAGGAAGCAAGAGCTGGTGACCCTTTCTACAGCAGAGGCAGAATACGTCGCAGTGACGCATGCAGCGAAGGAGACGATTTGGTTGCGCAAACTTCTAGGCGAGCTCTTCCCGACTCTTATCATCCCTACACCCCTCTATTGCGACAATCAAGCCGCCTTGAAGCTCGCTACTGACAACAATTATCACGCGCGAACCAAACATATCGACCTTCGCTATCATTTCATCCGGCAGACTGTCGCTAGCAGCGTCATCAAGCTTCTGTATTGCCCTACTGAAGACATGGTTGCAGATATTCTCACAAAAGCCCTACCCAAGTGGAAGGTAGTGGCACATGTTAACACCCTCGGACTGCGTCAAGCTTGCGGGGGTGTGGTGAACTGAGTACATTGTGTATCGTTCGTGTATCGTTTGCGATTGTGTGCACGTATGTTCGCGCTGTGTTCCCGTGTGTCGGTATGTGTGTCGTTACTGTCTCAAGCTCGATCGCCTCGGGTTTTTCCTACTATAGCAAAATGACGCTGTCTTTGCGTCACAAAATGTCGGCTTACTTTACAAAGTATAGTACATGTATGAATAGTATAAGGGTGCTCGAATGCGAGCCCCTAAATGTAATCGCGTTTGTCTCTTTCCCATTGCCTGTCTCCCTCTCGTTGTCCGTGTTCGCTCTAAAACCACTCCTTTCCCTCGTTTAAAACCACTCTCACGTCCATAACCTCACCATATAAGTCACTGGTATAAATACCTGACAAACAGGTGGCATGGGCCCTCATCACAAGCACAGCTAGTAGGACAGCTGCTGACCGAACCGCATGTATGGGCCCACGATTCATATGTATATATTCTGCCGATGAGCTTGAATTGGCCCCTTGCGCTGAAAACGCTGCTGATGGGCACATCCTGCCGACAAGCTTGCCTTCAAGTTGGCCCATGGTGCTTATGCATACATCCTGCCGAAAAGCTTGTAATGGCCCATTGTGCCAATGTGCCAAATCTGCCAACAAGCTTCAATTGGCCCATGGTGCTCATGCGCATATCATGCCGAAAGGCTCGTGTTGGCCCATGGAAGTCATATGCATATTCTGCCAACAAGCTCGTATTGGCCAATGGCAATCACATGCGTATTCTGCCAACAAGCTTGTATTGGCCCATTTTGCCCATGTGCATATCCTGCCGAAAAGGTCGTAGTGGCCCATGGCAGTCATATGTGTATTCTGCCGACATGCTTGTATTGGCCCATGGTACCCATGCGCATATCTTGCCGAAAAGCTTGCAGTGGCCAATGGCAATCATATGTGTATTCTGCTGACAAGCTTGTATTGGCCCATGGCAGTCATATGTGTATTCTGCCGACAAGGTTGCATTGGCCCATTCTGCCCATGCACATATCCTTCCAAAAAGGCTTGTATTGGCCTAGGGAAATCATATGCATATTCTGCCGACATCCTTGTATTGGCTCATAGTACCCATGCGCATATCCTGCCGAAAAGCTCGTGGTGGCCTATGGCAATCATATGTGTATTCTGCCGACAAGCTCATATTGGCCCATGGCACTCATGTGCATATCCTGTCGAAAAGCTTGTATTGGCCAATGGCAATCATATGTGTATTCTGCTGACAAGCTTGTATTGGCCCATTTTTCCCATGCGCATATCCCGCTGAAAAGCTTGTAGTGGCCCATGGCAGTCATATGTGTATTCTGCCGACATGCTTGTATTGGCCCATGGTACCCATGTGCATATCCTGCCGAAACACTTGCAGTGGCCAATGGCAATCATATGTGTATTCTGCCAACAAGCTCGTATTGGCCCATGGCAGTCATATGTGTATTCTGCCAACAAGGTTGCATTGGCCCATTCTGCCCATGTGCATATCCCGCTGAAATGCTCGTAGTGGCCCATGGCAGTCATATGTGTATTCTGCCAACGTGCTTGTATTGGCCCATGGTACCCATGCGCATATCCTGCCGAAACGCTTGCAGTGGCCAATGGCAATCATATGTGTATTCTGCCGACAAGCTTGTATTGGCCCATGGCAGTCATATGTGTATTCTGCCGACAAGGTTGCATTGGCCCATTCTGCCCATGGGCTTGTATTGGCCTATGGAAATCATATGCATATTCTGCCGACATCCTTGTATTGGCCCATAGTACCCATGTGCATATCCTGCTGAAAAGCTCGTAGTGGCCTATGGCAATCATATGTGTATTCTGCCAACAAGCTTGTATTGGCCCATGGCACTCATGTGCATATCCTGCCGAAAAGCTTGTATTGGCCAATGGCAATCATATGTGTATTCTGCTGACAAGCTTGTATTGGCCCATTTTGCCCATGCACATATCCTGCTGAAAAGCTCGCAGTGGCCCATGGCAGTCATATGTGTATTCTGCTGACATGCTTTTGGCCCATGGTACCCATGTGCATATCCTTCCGAAAGGTTCATATTGACCCATGGTACCCAGCCAATGGTCAGAGGTGGCTTATATAATTGATAGCCCAGTCGGCGATGAGAGTCTTTAATGGTTCATACTCCAGCCAACATCGGCCGACATCGGGATTCCGCTGGAATTGATACTCCAGCCGACATTGGCTGAGAAACCGGAGTTACCGGAGCTCCGGAAGGACTCCCTGCTATGGAATGATAAGTTTAAAGAAGTGGATAATATACAGTTCATATGGAAATGATCAGAGAACAGTTAAACAGCCCCCAATGATAT